>JAOTQJ010094199.1:0-11870 GCA_025642045.1 Solanum sejunctum
GCATGATAGGATGGACCCTGGCTAGGTGATTCTTCCACCCCTCGAGTTACCACCCATCAATAAGCAATATACTTTACCGTCCAATTACCTATGAGATGATTCTTTTGGTGGTCATAAATTTGGAGTTGTTGGACTGTAGATGTAGCATGTGACATGTAGATAATCATACAAGACAATATGACAATGCAAAGAGTACATTACGTAAATAGTGAAATATGTATGAGATGAAACAACTTGTGAACTTTATTTAGCAATAAGAACCCATGTAACTTGGTATCCACGTATGTTTGCAGGTTTGAAGGTCACTATGTATGGGAGCATATGAACATGTGAAAGAGTTGAGACATGGTTAATAACTGTGTCAGAGTTGGTAAGTGCCTTTATGTGCCAAGGAAGAATCTAGATTTCATGCAAAGTAATGCAAAATCGAGTAGCCTTACATACCTCATTGTTCGATCTCATTATTACCTTGAAGTAACCTCATTTTCTCTCAAGGAGTGATCTATATTAGTGTGGGAAATAAAACAAGCATTAGTAACTATTAAACATGTCTTGGCAGTCCAATCTAATTTAAAAATAAACTTCTTGCAGCAACCCGTAAGCGTTGACCCAACGACGTTATTTCATCCTTTCCACCCCTAAGCATATGTGTTTACAACCAATTTTATATACATGATGTATAGCCTAGTTTAGGTTTGTAACACACTAGAAACAGTCCATAATTCACACCACAAACCAACTCCTTACTACATGCAATCAGGTAGCATAACATTACGCCATTTCCCTATATCTTGACGTCAACAAGTCAAAACTATCCAAACTTTAACCAAACTGTCCTCAACACATCTATACATAACAATAGCCTTAAAATAGTGTTAGAACAGTACCAAAGCAGTCATGAAGGACATGAGGCAATAACTTTCCATCCACCAGCCCACAAGTTTCAATCAAAACCACACTTAAGATAGCACAATAAAACTCATTTTTAAGTGAAACAAAATCAAGGCAGCAACCTTAGATTAATATCTATAACTTAAACCATGTTAAGAAAATCAACTTCTATACCTAATCCAGCCTACAAACCATAAAAAAGTCACTAAAAAAAAAGCAAATGTGCAGCAACTTTCTAAACACATGCTGTCCGACCTTTGTAACAAGTACTAGCATATATTTCTTATTTTTTGTGGGAAAATTATACCAAATACATTGATATTTCCACTTACATAAGTTTTCAAGATTGATGTTTCCTTCAAGAACCCTAGAGGGTTTTATTTGTTGTGTTGTGAAGTGAAGTAAAGAATGAAAGAAAGTCTTTAGGAAAGCTAAATATTGTTCTAGAGTAAAATGACTTAAGAGACTGTTTTTGAGCCCTTGTAAAGGGTTTCTTTTCCCGACTTTCTCTTGATCTTTTGACCACATATTAACACATATTAATAAGCCGGTGATGCAGCAACTTGGCCCTTACACTTGGGCCTAAATGGGTCTCAAAGTTGATGGGCCTTGTCTGGCCATTTTCCTAATTTCTCCTCACTTAGTTTTGGCCCAATTAGTCATATGGTTTGTTATATACTTGGGACTTTCTATTATTCATCTTAGACTGTAAGTATTGTCCATTTACGATGCTAAAAGATAGGCTAAAGTTACACCCTTAATACGGACTTTATTCATAATGGGACTTTTACAAATTCAACGTTAGGCCTCGTCTCCATCTAGCTAGCAAATTTAAGCTAAGCAAGTAGGTGACTCACCTGCTAGCTTCCTAGTCCTACAAGGACCTCACTTCTCTCACTTCATTTAAGGCTGCAATCTCCTCAATTTGACTTAAAACTTGTATACACTCGACCTTCTTAAGCATTAGACGTACATATCACCCTCTAACATGAGATTAAAATACTTTTAAAAATGGGCGCTAATTTGACCAAACCATATCATGTTTCATTTGCATAACATTAACACATGTAAGATATGGGGTGTTAAAAAACCTACACTTTATCATCTCTCATCAAGATCTTCAACTCTATCATAGTGGGGTCAAGTCTTGCTCTATTTTCACCTCACCAACCAAGAAAGATCTAGAACCATTAGCCACTACTACATAACCATAGCCAACCTCTTCCAACTTAACGCCCAATCTAGCCAATTGATGGACCTCTCTAATCACCTTAAAGATTCCCACTTTCCATAACTAGCAGGCCACCCTATATATATCAACATTCACAATATCATCCTCAAATGATACCCAAACTCTCCCTTATCTCCAGGAATGAACCAACATACCAACACCAAGGACCGCCACAAACGCAACAAGGTAGGGATTAAAGGCGCTATTCATGAGACCTATGGACATAGATGGTGCATTTGCCAATTCCAAAGACACTACCCCTAAATTCACAATATTGGAAAGAACATCAAGAACCCATATATCAAGGGAACAACTTAATAGAAATGACTTAGGTTCAATATCCCTAACTCTTACAAGATGATAAATGCAATCTTAGAGATCAATTGGACCTTAAGTCAAGAGATGGACTTACCCCTTCACTACTACTTTGCAATCCCCTACTCAAGGACGGGTTCATTAGGGAGTTGGTATCTAACTCTAGGTCCCTACAATTCAAGGGGACACAATATGCATACAACTAATCCACCCCATTTATGACATCAAAATCCACCACATCAAATCCAACAAGTCACAAGGCAAGACCTAATGCAATACGAACATGGAACAATGTCTATGAACTTCCTAGCAACAATAGACTCAAGCAAGGGGCAGACACCAAAGGCTAATATAACAACTCAGGACACACAAGAAGCCCACTAGCAAATAAAAGGAATAATGGAACCCGGATCCATCAAAATCAAAACCTTCAACTTACCTTCCTTTGCCTTTCTCTTTGAAGCAGCATGATCAATTAGAAGTTCAAAGAACATCTTTTTAGAGGGAAAAGCTCTATGACACTTCTAAAGCAAGACATAGACCATGAAGAAGGGAAATATTTGCTAAAATGTCTCATAGCCTCTTACTCATAGTTGTAGTGCACAACACAACCCTGAATAAGACTCTAATCAACGTTATGTGTTGGACGTCGAGGACCTAGCAATCTAGTGCTCTGATACTAAGTTTGTCATGACCTAAAATTGGGTCTAGACATGACACGGCGAATGGGAAACCCGAAGGACCCAAAATAAGCCTATTAGCATATCATACACACATCATTGGTTGCGAAAGCAAAATAGAACAACATAAGAAAAATAAACAAGGGAAATTAGGACTAAGGGAAAGAATTAAACACTTGAATAATATAATCGAGTCAAAGTTCAAGCATAATACATAACTTATCCAACAACACCTCTAACGTAGAACTTAGCGGGGGGCCAACATAAGCAACCAAGGTTACCCTTAGAGTCAAAGCATACCATAAAGAAAGAGAGTCTCTAATATATAGCATAAGAACATAGACAGTGTCTTCAGAATGGAGTACTTACCCACTATCTTAAATAGGAACCACTAGCCACGTGGAGGAGGAAGACGACCAAATGGAGCTCCAGTTCCAATATGGTAACATAATATAGGCATAGAGTATGCATTAGTACGTTTGAATGTACTAAGTATATAGGATACAATATAACAATGGATAGGCTACAGAGGCAAAATGAATAATTAGGCAATAGATACATATAACAATATGTAATGCATGAATGATACTTGAAGTAAACATTCTTATATATAGAATATATTACATATATAGAAAGAGATCATCATTTGGCTAATGGGTTTACCACCTCCCATCCTAGGTGATTAAGGTACCAACCCCTCAACTTAGTTATCAATGTACCACCTTCCATCCTAGCTGATTGAGTATCAACCCCTCAATTAGGTCAATGAGGAATTAACCTCTCAACTAGGTTAATAAGGTATCAACCCCTCAACTTGGTTACCAAATGTACCACCTTCCATCTTAGGTGATTGAGATATCAACCTCTCAATTAGGTTAATGAGGTATTAACCCCACAATTAGGTTAATGAGGTATCAACCCCTCAATAAGGTTAATGAGGTATCAACCCTTAATTAGGTTAATGAGCTATCAACCCCTCAATTAGGTTAATGAATATCAGACCCTCCATCAAAGTTGTTATCTCATAACACTATGGAGATAAATACTATAGATATACATTCCTTTAATAATTATAAGGTCATTCAACTCATATGCCATGCATTAGGCCTTCAACTAGTCAAGATACATAATCCGAACATTTTATCAAACACTTGACAGGTGTGTAGAGCTAGTGTAAAATCATGTAATTTAGAGATGAAATCATGTAAGGAAATCCAATGTAAAATCATCCATCAATACTTGGTTAAACCCTCAATTAATATACACCAAAAACCTTCATCAAATTTCACCACAGATCTTAGATTTATATCTCAAAACATGCTAAAACAGTCACAATTCATGAAACTCCAACATAGTTCATAGTCAAATTCATAGTAAGTGAGTCCCATAAGAAAATCGACTTAAAATAATGCAATTTATGTAAAAAAGAAGCTTAAGATTCATGGGTGAAGGGATCCCATGAATGAAACCCACATACCTTCGGAGAATCCTTGAAGAAGATTGGAAATGGAGACTTGAAGCTTGAATGAGAACCTTAAGATCCAGATGAGTTTTGGGACTTGAAATTTGGGGTGAAATATTAGTCTAAGTGTTTGAGTGAGTATTGGGGAATGTCTTGTATGATATGAAGGCGAAATATGACTAAGTATAGGTATTTTTATGTATAGGAAGGCTTAGGCCCAAGACCCAAAAGTCTTGGACTGAGTAACAAAACTGGGCACCAAAAATACACACTAGGCCCTGGCCGCATCGCACCTGCTCACTAGAAATTGCTCACTTGGAAAATTAAAATTGAGATTTGTTTGCTCTAAAAACAGGGTTAGACCCATTTCCCACTCAATTTTGCCCCTTGGACAAAAATATGAAGTCAAATTTTTGATATCACACATGAATTTTAAGATATATCAAAATTACGATACCGGGCACTTCCAAGGCACATTTTCGGGTACTTTTTGGTGTCCTTTTAGTCTAAATGCTTAGAAGACTTGCCGAAGGGTGGAAAGCTAATGACGATGATTTTGACTACATCACCAACAATGGCTGGATGTATATCGATCTACTATTCTTCTTTGCTATTGCTCTATGTTTGTTTACATGTATTACTAACACAACAATTAACAAGCACATATAACATAAATAAAAAAATAAATCATTACCTACCTCGTAACAAGCCTTGAAAATCTCTAAAAAAAATTAGATTTATCCCCTTTTTAATGCATTGGTTCATTGTTAGTCTAAGCAAATAAGAAATATAATAAATCAATGAACAATGTCCTATAATACTTTGATTATATCATATCCTAACGCTTGACTACTTTTCATGATCATCTCACCCAACTAGGGCTTTTTTCTCCACCATAAGTTCAAGCCAAAACTTTTTTCTAAGAGAATTTCCATAGATTCTAAAGCCTACAAATTAAATTACAATTAGTTAGGAAAATTATTTACTTACCTTTGATGAAGAAGTAGGTGAAAAACTACAAAGAGCAAATCGTAGGCCATCTCTGATTGAAAGTGAAGTATTAGGCATTTTCTGCCTTAGATAAGCGGTTGCTCTACCATAGTGGCCACATCATGGCGAGAATTTTTCTCATGGTAGGTTGCATGGAGACAAAAACTCATAACTCATGTCCCAAATTCTCACTACTAAAAATTGCATGAAAAGCGATAGCCAAAAGCTACGAAATGGACTGCATCACTTTTTTCATCAAAATCGATGGAAAAGTGATGCAGTACATTCCATTGCTTTTTTGTTTGATGCTTTTCCTAAAGCGGCGGACTGTGTCGCTTTACGTTTTTCATCGCTTTTGTAGTAATTTTTTTTTTAAAAAAAGCGACGGACGTAACACCCCTATCCAATGCACATTTAAATAATTATTTTAAAAACAAAATTGAAAGAAGTCACGGACGTGGGATCCTTATCCGTGCATCTTTAAAAAACTATTTTTTAAAAAAATTAAAGAAGCGATGGACATTAGGTTCCTATCCGTCACAATTTTTAAAAAATAAATTATAAATAAATTTTAAAAAGCGATGGACTTATGAGCCCTATACGTCGCTTTTTTGGAATTTTTTTAAAAAAATATTGCAAAAACGTGACGGACATAGGGACATAGTCCGTCGCTTTTTTGGAATTATTTTTAACAATATTACAGAAAAGCAACAGACAAAGAGACACAGTCCGTCGCTTTTTTTGCATCTTTTTACAGCAAAAATCTGCAGTTTCTGCTATCCACCTGCAATTTAAAAAATATTTCAATTTCAATCCAAATAACCTATCCAACAGCAACAACAACAACAAGTTCAAAAGCAAAATACATAGCACCAATCAAAATTGAACATTAAAAATGAATAAAATCCAACAATTATAATATTTTAAATGAACATAAAGTTCATTAAAATAGTCTAAATTGTCCAAAATATAGCCTAAATGTCCAAACATAATTAAATTATCCAAAACATAAATAAAAGGAACCTAGGGACTATTCTCAACAAACTCATCATCTTCACTATCATATTCGAAATCGGAAGGATGCGGTACAGGCCTATGAGTAAGGTTGAACACTTGTTCTTTGATTTGTACCACCGTTTTTGTTACTCAAACTCCTCGCCTCAGAAGCTTCGAATACATTTAAAAGTTCTTGTATTTTCTGAGACATGACAACCAATTGAACCTAGTCAAAGACCTCGGCCTATCTCGACGATCCAATGCCTTCTAAACTTGATTGGATTCATAGGATGTCATTCCTAGAGCCAATCCCATATACCGGCCTTTATGGCTCTCGCCAACCACTTTCTTAGTCTAAATTTCGTGGGACAGATTAGACATAAGTTCGACATCATCTCCAAGCTCATGAGCATATAACTCGTACTCTTGCTGCATATTACAAAAATAATTCAGAGTTAGAATGAATGCTTCATATATATATATATATGAAGTGTTAAGAAGCTTACGTAAGCTTGTTTGGCCCTTGGCTCGACCCACATGTCCGGGTCTGACTCATTATCCTTCTTTCTAATATGATTTCTCTTGAAAACCTCATGCTGGAATAGAACCCATCCTCTTTCTTACTCCTATAAAAATTTAATAATATAATTAATGAAATAATATTCAATTAAAAATCCCACCATCTCCCGATAATTAGTCCCAACACTCTTTACATATCTGGTGTACAATGTGCCACCCTTCAAACTCTTTCTAGCCTTTTTTGCTTGTTCCAACAAGCATTTGAAATCCTTGGTGTCCTAATACCGACACAACTCCTTATATAGGTGCGGCTGCAACCAACCTTGGGCTTTCCATAATCTCCCGATTGCTTGAGTCATCTAGATAGTCTGGAGCTTGCTTTCCTCTCAAATATGGTCCCCATGACCATATTGTACTTTTCGTCCTAAGTACACATAGTCTAGACAAATACAAAGAAAAGTATTACATAATTAGTTAGGTAAAGTATATTATAAATAATAAATTTAACTTAAAATAAATATGTAAACTAATTATTTACCTTAAGCTCATGAAACTTGGTCTGACAAATTTTGTGTGAAATATCTCCCCAGCAATGATAGGGCTCATTAAACAGCCTCCTAACACACTCTTGTAAGGCCTTGGCAGCATGCTTCGATGGAAACCACCTACAAGATAAATAATAAATATATTAGTTCATGAATATTTAGTAATGTACCAAAAAATAAATAATTAGAAGAATAAACTTATAAGGCTCTATCAGCAACTATCAAAACTCACCCAAGCCTGTCTTGCTGGCCAGGAGCTAACCCTGTGACATCTGGTGCTGCCTTAGGAGTAGCAGCAGAAGCTAGTGAAGTTGATGTCGAAGGGCATATGATGCTGAGTCAATGGAGGAGCAACAACCTCTCCACTCAAATATATAAGTCTGAGGGATGATAAGTGAGGAGATTGAGATAAAGGAGACTGAACATTCAGAGATGGACACCCGAAGATGATAATCTATGAGATCATGGAACAGTAACTGTGGGTAGCGGCATGGCCTGGTCATATGAAGTGAACCTGGGCTATGATGAGGAATAAGCACCACGTGGTCTTCGAAACTGGCTATGGTAAGTCAAAGGATTCATAGTCCCAAACGAAACAACCTCAATGGTAGGAGAAGAAGATGTGCTCCTGGGAAGATCGGGGGCATAGGAAATATGCCCTAGAATATCCTCAGGATCAATACGTGCCATAGTCTTTTTATTCTTGCCCAAAGTAGAATTGCTTGCCCCAAGATGATCTCGAGGTCTATGACCACTACCACCAGATGACATCTCTATATAAAGTAATAATTGAATATATAAAAAAAATTTAAATAAATTTAATGTTAGCACAATAAATAACTTACATGCTAGTTATAATATATAGCTCTATTACTCCTCACTTCTTTCATTTTCATCATCCACCGATTCTTCCTCCTCAGTTGTTTCATATTCATTGTCCTCCAGTTCCTCCTCCTCAAATGATTCATATTCCTCGTTTACTTGTTCTCAATGTTTGGTTTTATAAGTTCATCATCAAAAAGCTCTTCTGGTATTTGTTGAGGATGTTCTAATATGGTTTTCAACTCAACATCAACTTCTTGTTGAACAAGTGCGATGTCATTTTGGTACGCCACATCTAACACATTCTCAATTTCTATTTTTCCCATAGGCTTTGTCTTAATAACAACCCACCAACCAACCTTATCTCTACGCAATGGATATGAAGCATAATAGACTTGCTTAACATTTTTGACAATGATAAAAGGGTCATAACTTATGTATTGTCCGGTGTGTTTAACTTCAATAATGTTATGTTGTTGGTCCACCATTGTGCCTTTTTGTGATGATTCAAACCAGTTACACCAAAATAATACAATCTTTTTCTTAGGCCAAGCTGAATATTTTAGTTCAATAATCTCTTGAATGACACCAAAAATTCAATAGTATGGCCATTACCGTCGACATGCATCACCTTGAACATATATACCACTGTTATTGGTTTTCTTGTGTATATAAACTTCCTCAATTTGAAACTTAAAATCATTGACACAGTACTTATGAATTGTATCAACTTGAGAACTAGGCCCGAGTGCGATCTCTCTCACAAATGGTGAATGTTCGACGTTTGAGTATTCATCATAAACTTAGAGATTATATTAAAGATAATACAATTAAGTATAAAGTGAATACGTTATACTTATCGATTAAATATATTTAAACTTTCACACTTACAAAACTCTTTAACCATGTTGAAAATCTTGTACATATAGCTTCGTTGCCCTATGTGTTTACAAACAAGTGTTGTCATTGACAAATATATTTTTTGTGAGTTAGTTCTCAATTTTAAATTTATAATTTAAAGTTAACATAATTTAGCACTTACTCAATATATAGCTGAATTTTGGGATAATTAAGCAAAATATGGGTTGTCGCTGATTGGTATTCCATACGAGTAAGACTTGATCTTCCATGCCTTTTATATCCTCGTCCACTTTGATTAAAATCGAAATAGGTGGAAACACAAGATCATTATCACATTCATCATTATGAGTTGGTGTATTACTCCTACAAGGGACTTCATCCCCAAGTAAAAGGAGTATAAATCACTAGGCTCTCTGCCAAGATGAACTTGCACAATTGACCCTTTAATTTGACCCTTTTGCCTAATTGATCATTTGCAGCTTCCAATTTTTCTATATATATATATGTATGTAAGAATGCAAATATATTAACGAATGATTAGATTATACAAACATTTAATTACTTATATGAGAATAATCATTACCTTTCAAATGTATACATCCACTGTGTATGAACAAGACCACCAAGACGGGCTTCTTTCATAAGATGGATTAGAAGATGCTCCATCATACCGAAGAAACCACATGGAAAGACTTTCTCCAGTTTTGTAAGAATAATATGAATATTTTCCTCCATCTTGTCTAAATTATTGTCCAATAACTGACCAGAACATAAATTTTTAAAAAAAGACTTATTTCTGTCACTACACCTTCAAACTACAGTTGTTTAAGCTCATCTATCAATGATTGTAGATAGATATCAATTGAACTTTTTGAATTGCGGGGACCTTGAATAACATAACTTAAAAATATGAATGGACTTGTCATGCATATTTCAGGAGGAAGATTATATAGAGTGAGAAATACTTGCTGATAAGAATAAGGTGTGACAGAATTAGGGAATAGTGTGAAACCATCTGCTCACAGCCTTAATCTAACATTTCTAGGCTCTCTAGCAAAGTCGTGGTACACATTATAAAAATGCTTTCATGCTTCCCTATTAGATGGATGAGACAAGACACCCGACGACCTTCTATATTCACGATGCTATCTCATATGTGGGGTAGACCTCATCGATGCATACAACCTCTTTAGTCTAGCTGGAACCATCTTTCCCGCCGGATTCAACCTATAACGAGCATCACTGCAAAACTTACAATTTTCCAATTCACTATCATCCTTGTAATATAACATGCAGCCATTAACACAACAATCAAGTATATGATGTGACAATCCTAATTTGGAAATATGCCCCTTTGCTTGATAGAAACTCCTAGGTATGTTTAAGTCAAGATTAACCAACTCGCCCAAGAGAACAACTATTGAGCCCTTAGCCGCATTAGGAATATTCCAATCTAATTTAATATTCATTAATCTAACTTCTACAAACAATTAGGAATCTGAACTCCCCTCAAGTAATGGACTACTAGTCTCTTCTAATTCAGCATAGAAGTGTCTAGTTTCTTCATTAGGAGCTTCATTAAAGAATTGGTCAGGTTCCATGCCCTCTTGAACTCCGAAAGCATTACTGATAATTTCATGAACTCTATCATGTTGAAAGGTGTCATGTTGATTCCTATCAAGTTCAAATCTAATCTGACCATGTGGTACAAGCATATTATATTCATCCACTAGCATCATATTATAAAATACACCATTCTATCCATCTATTTCTCCGTGATCTATCCACACGAAATATATGGACTTAAATCCTTATGATACAAATGCATACTAATTTCATCTGGACTAAAGAATTTTAGGCACCTACATGCACTGCAGGGACGCCTAGCCAATTGATTTCTCGTAAAACTATCAAGTGTCATTGCATGATAGATAAAAGTTCTGACACCATTAATAAATGTAGATTTCAGTCGACCATCATTTTCACAATATATGTCATACATCCACAAACGATTATCTATCTATAAAAAATATTCAAGTATATTTAAGGTTCAAAAGTATCACGACTCAAAATTCGGCGTGATGCCATTCGTCTTTTCCCACCAAGACAAGTCAGTCGAGAACCCAACTATAATATTAAAATGTGGAATTATAATCAAAATAGAAGTTTGATTTAATGAAAAACCCACAAAACCTAGTTGTCACGTGCATAAGCTTCTAATGTATTACAATAGATTCGAAAAGAAATGCAAGTATCAAATGATGTTGTCTCTAGAGTAGAACAAAATCATAAATAGGAGCAGGGAGTCAGCTGGGATGGCAACAGCTACCTCGTGCAACCTCCACAGAGAGCCTCAGATAAGTACTAGTAGAGAGAGTATCACGATAATCTGGGCCCGTAACCTACAAAGAATATTGTAGCAAGAGGGATGAGTATCAAACACACGATACTCCACAAGCGAACTAATAAACACAAGCTTAAATAGTATAGAATACCTGCACCCCTCAGCACTCCCAGCAAGTCCCTACAGCTATAGCCTAACTCATAACCTTCACAAT
>JAOTQJ010094220.1:0-11869 GCA_025642045.1 Solanum sejunctum
CTTGATCAGGCGGCGAGACCGCATTACTCTATGTATGACATGATTATTAGGTGGCAGGACCGCAGCGGTGACCTTGTTGGCCCGCATTGGTTGTATATATATGTGTGTTGTTTGTACTTTCTGGGAACTGCTGTAGGTGAGGATAAGGCATAAAAACAGAGGAAACTCTGCCAAAATTTTGGTAGAATTCTTAGACCTTAAGTGGTGGTTTTGCAATTTAATATTGATTTAAGTGCCTAATCGGTGTGAGTCATGGCCCCAGGGTTGGGCTGTGACATATCTGTGTCCTTCATCCCTGTTTTTCTTAATTTTTGATTTACTTCTTATGTACTACTAGTGAAGGTGTTGACAGTATTAACGGGATGGATCTCGGAAGCCACCAGCATAGTCTGACCATCTAAACATTAGGGTACCACGTAGGCTCTGTTCTAATTACTCCTTTTTGTAAAATATTGTAAAGGTCATATAGTAGCAACACCCATGTGATTTTGTCTGTATTTTTGTGTAAACCTATACTACGGCCATTATCTGAACAAAACAATGCATGCTTGTATTTTGAATTGTAGATGTTACCTGCTGGTAATGGTTTCCTATCCTGCTTTACCGCCAATCCTTGTATGTCTAATTTTTTTAGTTTTTACCCTTACATATGGTATTTGTGATTAGTCAGTGTTCATTATCTTTCTCGCTGAGCAGGTAGTTCCTTAAAGAAATAAATTTTTTTCTTGTATGACTGTATGCCGAATTGGCTAAGTAATCTGCAAGTAATTTTCCTCCCTGAATATTTATTGTATGACTGCTTCTTGTTTGTGCATATTGGTAATTATTTCCCCTATTACTTCACTTAGATCCCAAGGGCATTTCCACTTTCTTGTTATTATATGCAGCAGGGATGTTGAGTTTGTTACCAGTGTAATATTGTGCCATCCCATCTCTAAACTAGTCCTTAATGCCATTTGTATAGCCTTAGCCTCTGCTTCAACCTTAGTGGCAAGACCCAACTGTTCTGCTTATGCATACAGTATATTACCTTCCCTGTAGCAAAATCCATAAGCACTCTCCCCAGGTTTTCCATTGCTTGCCCCATCGGTATTACAGATGAATATACCTTTGTTAGGTGGTCTCCAATATACCAAAGCATGATATATCCTAGGCTTGTAACAATTTAGAATTCCAATGATGTCATTCCAATTCTTTCCCTGTAGCTTTATCTCATGATATTTGATAGTTAATACCATACTACTGAAATTAATTACCTACTGCATGAGCCCCTCAAAATTAACAACTCCTTTATGTCTTATTGTATTTCTTCATTTCCACAAAAACCACATGATTTTTGTTGGAATTGCTCTACATAGGTAGTGCAATTTACTATTTCCTTCAGCACACCACCAAAGTTTGCAATTCTGCAATAGATTTCTCTCTTCCATTTGGACTCCTGCAATTGAAGCAAAGAACTTCCATAGTTTTATTACAATAGGTGTTATAAGGAAAAGATAAGACATTGTTTTCATTTGTTGTGTTTCACAACACTAACATCTGGATGCAATATGAAGTTTCATTCTTTTAAGGTTGTTATCAGTAGCAACCCTTCCTTTCTATACTCTCCATAGAAAAATATTTATCTTGAACCGCAACCCTTTATGCCAGATTCTTTCCATGAATACTTCTTTAGCCTTCTTTTTCCTGACAATTTTCCATGCTGTATTCACAGTGAATTCCCTATTGTTATTACGCATCCACATAGCTTTATCAGTTTCATCATTGTGAATAATAGGAGATATGTTGCCAATTATATATTCAGACATTTCTAAAGAGACATAGGAGAGCAACTTTTCTCTATCCCACTGATTATCTATAATAAACTCCTTTACCTCAATTTCATCTTCCCAAGGCAAATCCTCTACATAGTATAAAGCCCCCAAATTTGTCCAATTATCATATCAAAAGTTAGCCTTCCCTGATCTAAGTTGCCAGAATATTTAGTCTTCCACTTCTTCCCTGATTCTTGTTAGTCCTTTCCGCACATGTGATCCACCATAATCAGTAGCCATTGTAGGATGCCACTTCTTACAATATTTATTTCACATAAATGCACCCTATACAAAATTAGTAGAAATTTTATAATTTCACCAATGTTTGACATTAGAGCTGCTGATATATCATGTAGTGATCCAAAATCGAACACCTCGTTGTGTTTTAGATAATACAGTTTATCCCAGGCAACCTAATGCTTCCCTCTAATTTTTGTGGAACCACCCCAAAAGAATTTAGTAAAAACTTTATGAAGCTGCTCCAAAACTCCTTTTGATGGGTTCATAGCAGATAGTGTGTATATTGGTATGGATTGTAAAACATGTCATATTAAAATATATCTACCTTCATAGGAAAGTAGCTTATTCTGTCAGCTCATGATTCTTTTTGTCACCATTCTAAGCAAATTTGCAAAATAAATGATTTTTGCCCTTCTATAAGGACAACCTAAGTAAGTGAAGGGTAAAGTACCTTGGCTAGACCAGTGGTGTCTTTAATCTTCTGGAAACTGCAAGTGGGTTTTTATCATATAGATATAAATAGCTTTTCGACAGAAGCATATTCATATCTTCTTAAAACTGCCATCATCTGCCGCATGGATTTTCTGTGTGTAGAGTAGAAAAGGATGGTATCATTGGCGTAGGATAAATAATTAATTTGTGTGCTCCATTTTGGTAGATCATATCCTTTGAAATCTGCATCCTCATTCAATTTGTTGAGTCCTCTAGCTAAAAATTTAACCGCAATAATGAATAAACCCGATAGTGGGTCACCCTGCTTTAATCCTCTTGTTGCATTGAAGAAACCATAGGACTTTCTATTGACTATGTGGAGTATCAATTATTAGAAATTAATCTCCAAATCATGTCAATAATTCTTTCATCAAACCCAAAACATCTCATAACCTTTGTTAAATATATCAATGAGACTTCTTTCATAAGCTTTAACCATATCTAATTTTACCGTAATATTGTGGTAATCTTTCTTCCTTCTGATGTCATGGATTAATTCTTGTGCCAATAACACATTCTCTGCAATGTTCCTCCCTTTCATAAAGCCTATCTGATTCTTGGAGATAATATTAGGCAAAATAGTGGCAATCCTTTCATGTAGGACCTTTGAAATAATTTTATTTACAAAAGTACTAAGACTAATTGGCCTTAAATATATAAAAGATGTCACCTTTTCTTTCTTGGGAATTAGAACCACATTTTATGAGATACAAATTTTGGTAAATTTTCCCACAAAAGAAAGACATCAGTATTAAGCATATATCTTCCTGTATTATGTCCCAACATTCTTAGAAAAAATCCATGAGTATCCATCTGATCCATATGCACCGTTCTTACTCATACTAAAAACAACATTCTTTATTTCCTTTTATGTTCGTGGTCTTGTCATGTGCTGATTCTATTCTGCCATGATAAGTCTTGATAACTTCTAGCATGAAATAATCTTTTATAGAGTTCTCCTCTATGAATTACCTTCTAAGGTATGTTTTAACAACACTGCCAATCATATCTGTGTCATGAAGGCTCTCCCCCTGATTATTTTTAATATTATTAATTCTCCGCTTTATTATTCTACCATTCACATATGAGTCTAAGAATTTTGTATTCCTATTTCCATCTTTAAACTAGTGCATTCCAACTTTTTGCTTCTAGTTCCTCCTCTAATTTATAGTATTGCTTGAGGGCTTTTTTCGTGAGTTGTAAGTCCTTCTTGTTCTCCTTAGTAGGATGTATCTCCAATTGTGTCTCCTTCATCCTAGCCACATCTTCCAGAGTAGCAATTTTCCTGAAGAAATTTCCATAAGTGTCTTTGCTCCATTGTATAAGCACCTTTTTCAGCCTTTTGAGCTTCTGTTGAATAATGTAAAATGGACTTCTCTCCACATTCTCCTCCCAGCTATGCCTTACAATCTCTTTAAACTTTGGGTGAGATACCCAAAAATTGATAAATCTAAAAGGCTTAGAAAATGCCTCTTTGTCATCTTTACAATTCATATGCAAGGGTGAATGGTCCGAAACACTTCTTTCCAAATGTTGCACCTCACTATTTGGAAAAAATTGTAAGAATTCCTGGTTAACCACCACCCTATCTATTCTTTTTTAAATACTTTCATGCTCACTTCTTTCATTCCACCATGTGTTAGAACTCCCTGTATAATTGACTTTGTTTAAACTGCATGTATTTAAGCATTGCTCAAAATAAGCAGTTTCTTGATGTCTAATTGGGAGGCGCCCTAATTTTTCTTTGTTGTGAAGAATAACCTTAATGTCTCCCTAACACATCGATGGCTTTGTTATGTCTTCTGCCATATATTCCAAGTTTTTCCATAATTCGAGCCTTTCTAATAAATTACATCTTTTGTAAATGGCTGTAATATAAAATTTCATTTGGCTACTCCTATCTTTAAACTTGATAGAGAGTTGCTGAATAGTATTGCTATAAATTTCACCTTCCCAGTCACTATTTCAAAAAACCCATATTTTTCCTGAAACGTTGATATATGTTGATTCCATTCTTAGCCTTCTTCTATAGGTCTCTATTTCATGAGAAGCTTGAAAAGGTTCAAAAGGTGCTATGTATGCATATTTATTCCTCCTTTTAAGATCTATAATTTTCGCAAAAGTCTCTTGAGTATTTACAAATCTTATATTCCAAAAAAGTATGTTGTCTATCATTTGGAAGGATATGATCTTGCTGAACTAGATGGTGTGGTGATTTGACTCACTTTAGCCCTTGCCCGTTTGGTTTTTCTGGTAGATGTCTGAATTTCTCTGTTTTGTCTAGGTGACAAACCAACATCCTTACGACTTTTTGTATGTTTGGTGCTATATCTGCCTCTTCATGTTCATCCTCCTTATTATTTAGACTATGTGAGCCAGTGTCCTCTTCCTTCTGTGCATCATGCTCTAAATTCCTCTCTGGATTGCTTAATAAAGGCAACAGTTGGTTGTCCATAGATGAGTGTTCCTGCTCCCTAGTAGCCTTTATCTTTGGTATGACCTTCTCTACACTAGTGTTGGCAGTTTTCTTGATTAGTGAATCACCACCTTTGCCAACTATGATCTTCATACTTGCTCCACTATGGGAATCTATTTTTGTACTACTAATGGAATCTTCGATACCCCCCTCATCTTCTTTATGCCCCATTATGACTTCCTTGCCAGTGCTCTCCTCCTTTGTTTGCCCCTTAAAAGTCTCCAGAACTCATTCTTTCGTGTTGCTAATCTCAATATCTTTTTATTTCCCCTTATCCTCCTTATTCTCTCCTCCCCATGCTCATTAACTTTGTCCTCTAAAGACCTAAATTTATTCTCTGTATTGATGTCAACCATCACCCTATTATCCCTTATAGCATTCCAATGAGAGACTATTTTATAGTTGTTTTTTCCTCTGCCTCCTCCTAGTTGAGTATGGAACTCTTCTTACACTGCCTTCTTTTATTATGTGCTTGCCTCTGGATTTACCGTATTGTTTGCATTAGGTTCCTCCTGCGTTTCCTTCTGATTGCCCTCTTTTTCTTTTTTAGGATACAACTCCGGGTGAATAATATATCATTCTGTCTCATCATGGCTTTGAAGTTTACATCTTTTACAGTATTTTAGCATATAGTCGTACTTGATGTCATTCCACTTTTCCTTTATTTCTCCTGTCGCTTTGCTCCTAACTCTAATATTAATCTGTTTGGGAAAATCCCCAAGCAAATCTACCTTCACTTTCACCTTTGCACAATTAGTTCTTGTCTTTTTTCTGGTAGCCATATCAACTTGCAAGGGCTTACCAATTGCCTCTGCCATTGAGAAAATTATTTCTTTACCAAAGAAATTTAGTGGAAGAGAGGGAAAAGAGATCAAAGCAATTGCAATTGTAGTTTCCTCCTCTGAGTTAAAAAGCGGCTCCCACTTCAATATACACATTGGATAATTTTACTTCTGATATTCGATATAAAAAATTGGCTTTTATAATAGGTACGCATAATCTCCCATGCATGATGCTCTAATAAAAATATACCTATTACTCAAATATCCAATGGTGCATTCACTTTTGAGTGCACATTATTTTGGTAGAAGCTTCCGTAGTTCATGAATATCCAGCCAACCAAAGGAAAATTTTCCTATAACCGCATATTGTAAGTCCTCGTTCATGATCATCTGCGATACCTCCTCCTCCTCCCATACAATTTGCGACTCTCGATGGAGGTACGTTGTTTGTTTTCTAGGAATTAGTACTTTCTTTTCTACTTTGGGTTGAATCACAACCACGTAAGAAATCACCATTGGATGGGAAGCCACTATGTGTGCTTGAGAAGCCACCATCGAGGACTACCCAGTGGCCGAAACAGCCATCGGAAATCAGACATGCATGGATTAGGGTTTGCAAGGTTTTATCGCCTAGAGGGATAAATTTTTTCCAAGCAATATTCGATTCGTTGACTGATGAGAAACCACTAAGTCACCATGATTAATCTTTTTACGAACAAAATGGTAATCCAGAGCAACATGTTTGGAAGAGCGAAAATTTAGATTATGAGCTAGATGAATGGCTCCAATATAGTCACATTTTGCAGATATAGGAGAATTAAGAAAAACCCCAAGATCACAAAGAATTTATAAGAGCCAAGCAACTTCAACACTGGCAATAACAAGAGCTCGGTACTCTACATCGGTACTTGAGCATGCAACAATAGGCTGTTTCTTAGCAAACCAAAAAATAAGATTGGAACCAATAAACATAAAAAAAACTAGTTGTTGAGCATCTGGTGGCTGAACAAAGCCCAATCAGACTTAGAGAAAATAGTAAGTGACAAGGAATAGTTTTTATATAACTTCAAGCCCCAATCAATTGTGTCGGTGAGATATCGAAAAATGCATTTTACCGCTTGAAGATGCAATTGCCATGGATGGTGAAGAAAGTAAGAATGAAGGCTAACAACAAATTGAATGTTTGGCTTAGTAAAACACAGATATTGCAGACTCCAAACCATTTGAAGATAAATAGAGGGATCGTTAAGCAAAGTAGTAGAAGTAGAGTTCCAATCAGACTTACTGTAAAGAGAAGTTAGCACGGGTTTACACTTCTCCAATTTGAAGCAAAATAATATAACGATGCCGAAGTAAAAGAAACCCCAAAGATTTGCATTTCAATTCAATGCCGAGGAAGTACTATACCTGTCCTTTGTCTTTTATTGACAATTCAAAAGTCATTGAAGAGATGAATTGGGATACTAGGGACTTTGAAGAGCCAAAAACTGCTATATTGTCCACATAAATTAAACGAATAATATAATTAGCTCCTGAATGAAAAATGAACATGCTTTGATCTGAAACACACTGCTTAAAGCCTAGATCAAGAAGAAATCAAGCAAAATGATAGAACCAAGCTCGTGGAGATTGTTTAAGATCATATAGAGTATGCTGCAACTTGCATACATAATGGAGAATATTTGGATGTTCAAAGCCTTTAGGTTAACCCATATAAACAGTTTTAGATAACTCAGCATGCAAGAATGCATTTTACACATCAAGTTGGTGCATATACCAATTTTTGTGAAGAGCCAATGATAACACCAATCACACTGTCTAGGCTTAACGACAAGAACAAAAGTCTCAAAATAGTCCACCCTACGCTATTACGGAAAGCTTGTGCAACTAAACATGATTTAAGTTTTTTTAATAGAACCATTTGCACAAAACTTGATTCGAAATACCCATTTGTTGCCAGTAATATTTGCATTTGCGGGAGGTGGCACTAAGGTCCAAGTTTTATTTTGGACAAGAGCATCAAATTTGGAACTCAATGCCTGCATCCAATAAGAGTCTTTACAAGCTTGAGAAAAGGAAGCAAGTTCGGATAATGTGGAACATCTAGAAGCTGTTAAGGGAGGGAGGATGCGTGGCTTAAGTGATCCTGTTTTAGAACGAGTATGCATATGATGAGTTTGAAGATTTTATGGGTAATTGAGAGGGAGATAGTTGAAGATTATTAGATGGAAAGAGGGTCTACGTGAAAGGGGCAAAGGATGAAAGATTGTGTTTAAAAGGAACAACAGATGAGGGATCAAAAGTAGAGCTTACAGGTTGTTGTATGGGAGTAACAGAATCCAAATAGGAGGCAAAATTGGATGGAGAAATTGTACTAATTGAAGGAAGGAAATTGGAACTGATATTCTCCTTATTTAGAGGAGGATGAAAACTCTTATTTGAAGTGTAATCCTGAGTAGGTAAAATCAGACTATTACTCTCTTTTGAAACTCTGATAAAATAGTTGATATGGACTAGAACTGTAAAAGATTCTGAACTTTTACAAATAGGTGGGAATGAGATAGGTTTGGGTGAAGAGGTTAGCACAAGATTAGGAAACATATATTGAAAGTGAAAGGCGTACTTAACAAAATGAACATGCTGAGAGATGAGAATTCTATTAGAGCAAGGATCCAAATATTTGAATCCTTTATGTTTAACTGATGATCTAAGAAATAAACATGGTTTTGATCGAGGGTGGAACTTGGAGCACTAATTAAATGCCACAAAGAGATAAACATCCAAACACACAGATTAAATTATAGTTGGGAACATGACCATAGAGTGGTTCAAATGACTATTTATAACGTAACACTGGAAGGGGAGTTATGTTAATAAGAAGGAGAATATATAAACAAGCATCAATCCAAAATTGAAAAGACATATATGCTTGAAAAATAAGATAACGAAGGACATTAGCAATGTGTCTATATTTTCTCTCATCCCTACCATTTTGAGCAGAAGTCTGAGGATAAGAAAAATGATGTATGATGCCATTTTGTTGGAAGAAGGATTTGAAATTTTGGTTAGCATATTCTCCTCCCCCATCAGATTGGAAATAGGAAATAGAGGTGTGAAAAATATTTTTAACCATTGTATGAAACTCTTTGAATTTTTTAAAGGATTCATATTTTTCACGCATCACATAAATCCAAGAGAATTTAGTGTAATCATCAAGATAAAATATAATAACAATAGATCAAATTTGAGCAATAAGAGCATGTGAAATATCTGAATGAACTAAAATAAATGGAGAATTTGTATTATTACTAGATAAAAGAACGACAATCTAGTTTGCTTGCCTAAATGACAAACATTACAAAAATTATTGCTAATGGAAGAAGTACTACTAATTATTTTTTTAGAAACTAAAGAATTTAAAGATTATTGACTAGGATGTCCCAAATGTTGACGCCAAATTGAAGCAAGCACAACATTAGAGAAGAAACCAAAATTGGAGGATCCAAATGAAACAACTCAGAGGGGATAAAGAGACCCAGTATTGTTACAGCGGGCCAATGTTTTATTGTTCTACTTATCCTTGACAAAAATAATCAGAATCAGTAAATTGAATGAAGTAGTTATTATCAACATATAAACGTTGAATAGAAAGTAGATTTTTAACAAGGAACATACAAAATATTCTTTAGAATAAGAGTTTCAGAAGTTGTAGGAAGAATAAAAGAACCAGTGGAGTCAATGGAGAGAAGAGTACCATCACCAACAATGACTTGGGAAGAACCAGAGTATGGAGCATGATAAGTAAGGTAGATGGATTATTTGTCATATATGCCGATGCTCTAGAGTCAGGATACTAAACTGTTGGTTGAACCTTCTGTAAGTTCATAGCCATAAATGATTGAGGAATATTGTTAGCCACAAAGGAGTGATTGAACCTATTTCTATACTCAAAGGTAGTATGATTATAGTGAAAACATATTTGACATAATTTAGCTAGAGTAAAAGGGGGTCTCCCTAAAATATCATTAGCGGATGAAGGATGTTGAATATTATTTTGAAAATTCAACCATTAAGTGTTTTTGTTAGACTGATTGTATCCTCAACCCCTACCATATTGTCCTTTGTTATTCCTGCCACAACCTCTTCCAGGTGAGTATCCTTTTCCAGAATGCCAATGATGAGATGATGTAGAAGAATTAGTTTTCCCTTTAGTTGTCGCAAGCAAAATAGAATTAGAAGTTGATTCTTCTAAAAAGATTGCAGTAATATGGGCTTCTTTTGTGAGGAGGAGTGATCATAAGCCAACAAAAGAAGGAAGTGTCTAGTAGCATTTAGACCAAATACCGAAGTGCGATCAGATGAAGGTATTTCTTGCAAAGCTTGAGTGACCAGATGATTATCAGTTAACGACTTGCCAATTACCCTCAAAGAGCAGACAATCGACTGAAGTTGTTGAAGATATTCTTCTATTTAAAAAGAACTTTTATCAAAATTTTGACTCAAGATGAATGGATGAGGAAGAAACTTGAACCTAATATAGCGATGCTAAAGTATCCCAAGCTTGATGAGATGTATCATAAGCATAATTTAGAAGTGTATCAAGAACTGCCACAGAAAGTGTTGCATTAATCCAACTCAATGCAATAGTATCACATTGAATCCATAATTTGTATTCTACGCGATCTGCTTGGAGACACAATATTTTTCCCTCTATAATGGATAAAAGATTATGACTTTTTAGAATTGTGACATAAACCTTCTTCCAAGTAAGGTAATTGACATATGTCAATTCAATAGGGATAAAACCTTTGATATTAGAAACTGTTGAAGGGGGAATAGGAAGACCAAGGGAAGATTGATTCAAGGTTTGTTGAGAAGAGGAAGAGAAGGAGGAAATTTCTGAGGTCATTGAAAAAATGGATCATTTATTGCTTTGATACCAAGATGAAAAGGAAGAATTGACCAGTGAGTACAAGTTTGATCACACTTAGGATTTATATTTATAATAACACATGTACATACAGATAATACAAAATGATCTGAATTAGAATCCTACTACAACTAATATACATAAATAATCCTACTACATTTTATATACATAAAGATACACTCTAACAATGTATTCTCCATTACTAAGTGGGGGAGAATTGACAAAATAGCTATTTGTAAAACTAAATGAACAGGTAGTAAAAAATTAGGTGTATAGACACTATTCATGAATCATTCATTTGACTTTTATAACTTGCAAGACCAATACTAAAATCTTTAAAAATGTACTTTAGTCCTCCCTTAATCATTCAATGAAACAGAAATTTTTATTCAATAAAAATATATTGCCAACAAGTAAAATATATTTCAAGAAGAAAACCCCAAAAAGGGCTCCCTTTTTGTAGCTATTTTCATCGATTCTAGCAACATTATCATTATAACAGTGAAATTATCTTCATCTTACTCATTATTTCTATTTTTACCCATCTTATTTCATGAATCTTTAAAAAATATTATTCTTCTCATTTATAGAAGTTTGAGAAGCCTCCCAAATCACTCTCCAAAATCACATTGTAACTGATTAGGAGATAACTTTTAATACTGCAAAAGCATTATAATTACCTTTTCTCCTTTGCAGAAGATTTTAGTTGATCTTGTTCATTCCTGTTTCTGCATAGATTTCATACTACACTACTAAAAAATAGAAGAAAAGAGACGGACAAAAAATGACAGATTTCATACTACCCTCCTTTCCTTAGTTGCTGTGAGTGAACTTGAAGGTTGTTCTATTTTCTAAGACGTGATAGTCTGCTAAATCCGGTCAAGGGACTTGGCTTGACTAAACGATCTAATACTCTCTAAATCTGATTGCAGTCGTCGGATGTCATTCTTAGAGCCCATTCCTCTTTGTGGCTCCTGCCAAATACCTTCTTAGTCCAAGTTTAATTAGTAAGTTCAGGCATAAGTTGGACATCATCTCCAAGCTCACGAAAGTAATGCTCGTAGGTTGCTGCATATTACAAATATATATATATATATATATATATATATATATATATATATATATATATATATAT
>JAOTQJ010094240.1:0-11868 GCA_025642045.1 Solanum sejunctum
ATTAAGGACTCCCGACTTCAACCAAATTTTTACCCGCGAAAATTCCCGGTGAAATTTATAATACACCTCAATCTCAATAATTTTCCAAAATGAGCAATTAACCTCCATTTAGTTAATTACGGGATCTAACAATATTACTGAATTTTTTTTGAATAAGGGATTTTATTAATAAATCAAGAAGATAACACTCACTCGAGTCTATTCCCCGAGTCTCATTACAAAAAAAATTAAAATCAATCTACAGGCCATATCTGGCGAAGCCCATAAAGGACCATTGATTTTGTACGGTTTCCTAAAATGTTCCTCCCTGTCCATTTCACCTCTGTCTAAATATGTTGCCGCAAAGGGGAAATTTGACTCTTCACCTTCTATTCTGTATCACTAACCAACTTTCTTTTGTACTTCATCTTCCTTTGTTATCAGTTGTCAAATTGAGTCTTTCGTCTTCTGAAATTTTTATCTTTTTCTTTTGTGTTATGTATTATACTTGTGACATTCTTTCTTCACTTAGTTGTTCTCTTTTTTTTTTAAATAAAATTAGTGGGCTCATAGGCCCATTTTATTGAATAACAGAAACCAGACTACAAATAGGAATTGGATGGCCCAACCCATCCAGATAAATATTTAGACCTTAGAATAAGGTCTCTCTAGATGCTTCCCTCACTTTCCTAATCTTAACCCTTAAGTTTCCTAATATGGCCTTTCACTTTTCGCCTGGTTCCAAGGCTCCCACATGTGCTTGTATTCCTCATCATGTTCTACGTGATACTTTGGTGAGTATGCCTCTTCTGCTTCTTTTTGTGTTTACATCGATGCCGTGTTTTCTGATGTGTTCTTTCAACACTCCTTCCGATGATCCCCCTTGGCCTCCCCATTTTCGTTTGCAACATAGCTTTTGCATCTCAATCCACCTAGATCTGTAAGTCTCATCTCCATTTGATTGACTTTCTTAGATCTCCCAGTACTGTTCTGATGTTCTTGAGCCCTACCTTTTTTATGCAATGATTGTTGTATTCTTCATCACACCCTTGAGATGTTTACATGCCGCACCTGATGTTGACTTCGTGGATCTTCTTTTTGATGGATGCGTAGTCTCATTTTGCACAACCTTTTGCTACAAATATTGCTTTTATGTTGTTGTAATAGCTATGCATAGTTGGCAACACCCCGCTGTAAATATTCCTTGTAAATAAAGGGACACTGATTTTTGTAAATGCATTTTATTATGTACCTATCTGGACAACTCTTGTGGTAGTGACGTTAGTATCTTCCAAACTTATATTTTGTTGATATGTGTAGGCTAGGGATATGATATTTATCCATATTGAGGATCCTCCTAGCCATGCTGGGCAACTGTGAAAAGGAACTAAATTATTGCATGCCTTTTATTTTAGCAGTATTAGCTATGTAATCTACCAAAGTGTTTGCTTCTCTGAAAATGTGATGTATTTGTATCTTGATTGTCTCTATTATGCACTGAATATCCTCCACTATTTGTAATCCTAGAGAGTTTTTTTCTAGCACCATATGTCCATGGCCTAGTGCTTTTTAATATTGTAAGGCTTTCAAAATAGTTGTTGCTTTTGCATAGATATTAGTGACTATCCCTATATTTCCCGACTCAGCATAGATTAGGTTACCAAACTCATTCCGTAGGAAAAAACCATAGGAGTTGATGCCTAGATTCCCTTTACTAGCTCTATTAGTGGTTACTTTAACCCAGCCTGGATCTAGGACCTTCCATTTAACAAACCTGCATTGTAGGGCTGGCCTCTACCTTTGTAGAAACTCAAAGCAATCATTCCAAGGTAAAGGTCCAATTTACAAATGTGGGAAATCTTAGTCGTTCTCTTCAATTCCATGGGATGCTCTGTATTTTCTTAATGGATGTTGTGTGGTGGGTAGAATCTCTTCACTTGATAAACATTTGATTGTATCCTCCTTTCTTTCTTTTGTTTTTACTGTGAATCTATTTGTAGGTGGTGCTGAAGTAAAGTGCATAAGAAGCTTTTTTGCACTATTCCATAAAGTGATGAGGCCTTCTACCAGGTTATACATATGCGAAATGACCCTAGATCTACCCATTTTGTCGAGTCCTTTTGCTATAGGCTAGATAGCATTTCACTTTTTTGTTGCCAAAAAAGACCATTGTGAATATCGTTGCTGTGAATACTATATGCCTAGCCTCTTGCAGAATTGTAGAAAACCCTTGGTAATCTATGTTTAATATGAACAGAGGTGCCTTTATATGCATAGTTTTTGCATACATTATCACAGTGTTTAATTTAATATTTTATTGGTATTTTAATTTTACTAGGAAATGGCTTTTGGATAGTGGTGAAGAAAGTGAAGAAGCAGGAGATCGTGAGTATAGGGAAAACCGAGCGCATGAGGCGGTTAGACTTGTTGGTTTGCAATTCCTCGGGTATTTTTGGACTCTCTTAGGTTTCTAGCTTTTTTTTTGTCTCAAATTACTTGATTGTAATCCATTTTTTTCCTTATTGTCATACTTTCCTTACACTTTATCAGATTTGGATGAAACTTATGATGATAATCAAACTCCGGTGATTAGAATCATTGCCATAGAAAAAAGAAGCAGATGTAGAAGTTTCTCCTAAACCCCCTATAAGTTACAACTCAGTTTTGCAGTATCCTCCACTGACATATAAAAATATTAGCACTTTAGACAAGACTAAAATTTCTCTAGACCAACCAGCTAATCAAAATCGTAGGCCCAAGTAAGGGTGTCAAACAAACAGGTTGGGTTGAAATTGGGCATGTTAAAATGGATTGAAATATAGAATGAGTTAGGCTATGACTTCCCCATTTTGACTTTGGGATCAATTTGGTTGGGCTCAAATGAGCTAAAATTTGGTTTGGGCCATGATCTGCCTAATTTGACCTGCTTAATGTCAATAATTTTAACATACTATTGTTTATGTTTTATAACCTCAATTTGAATTTCAATTTAGAAAAATAAAAATAAAAAAATTATATATAGATAGATAAATAATATAAAATATAAAATAGATAGAAAACACACATTATATCAATGCAAGTAAAGAACCTTAGAACGAGTTGAAATTGAGATTAAATTGGACTCAATTGAAGATTCTTTCAAATGAGTTAAGGCTTGAATGAGTTGAAATTGATTCCAAGCCAAATTATCTTGAGTCCAACCCATAAAATTTTGGACAGGTTACCTATATTTGTGCTTATTTTGACACCCTTAGGCCCAAGTATCAAACAATATGTGAAAATCAACTCATGTCTCAAGTTTCGGGATGCCACTTACTAAGCACAACCCTATCACCCTATCTCCATCTACATGTTATTCGACAGTTGCTATAGTCACAACTGTAACTGCTTATGTGAAAAGTTAAAAGCATGGTAGTCTAATCGTACCAATTTATTGGTTCACTTATTCTTAACCTAGAAGAAGTACCAAAGCTGAAGACTGAACGCCGAATGGCAACCAATGCTTCTACAGTTGATTCTCTCGTTGTTGCCATGTCTAGGCCAATGTATCTACTGGTTTCTTTGCCAAGGACAAAACCCGATAAGGTAATTATCATGCGCATTAATGAATACCAAGCTCCCTATGCAGGATCTGGACTAATTTTTTAGCCAGAGTCAATCGAAAAATCTTCTGGAAGATGATTAAGCCTGAAACATCTGTGAAAAATAATTTGGTTAATGAACAAGGGGCATTTCTTCATGTAGAAACTGCAAGTATTAGAGGAGTAAGTCACTAGACCACACCACTTTAGACCTAAATTTTTAAAATATTAAGGCACTAATCGATAAATATAGAGTACACGACAATGTTGGAGGAAAGCCCTTGGTCAATTCTGAGTTTGTTCATTCATCTTTTTCCAAAAATGTGTGGTTTGGTCAAGTGCAGTCCATCCTAACCTTTTGCAGCCTACATTGTTTCTTGCACCAAATGTTGTCCATATATCCCTCTTCTCCTTGATGACTAGTCCTGCTACTCTTCACAAGGATATCAATCATTACAAGCACCTGATCAAGCAATATGGAGAAAATTATGAGTGTGTGGCTAATGAGCACTTTAACAACTGGAGCCAGGTTTGTTAAAGAACCATAAACCAATCTAGGGTAGCCTAACACATTGTGTTTCCTTTAATAAACCTAAGGGATATTGTAATGGTTCCACTTATCCCTTCTTGCATGATGTATCTGGAGAAAAGAGGTCTGGGGATGTTAGAAGCTTGGGCAAAGAGAATAAAGTAAAGTGGGAAACTTAGTAATAGTTTCTTGTATAGTTTTGAGAATAAAAAAGGAATATACACCTCTTGGGTCATGTCCTATTAGTAATTTCTCCATTTTACTTTATTCTCTTTGAATCCCAAGCTTCCAACATCCCCCAGACCTCTTTTGTCCAGATATATCATGCAAGAAGGGGCATGAGGAACCATTATAATATCCCCTAGGTTTATTAAAGAAAAAACAATGTATTAGGTTGCACTAACTTGGGTTTTGGTTCTTTAATCAACCTGATACTTAGGTGTTACAATGAGGATTCATATTTTGTATGCATTCATCCACTATCCATTCACTATTTTCTCCATGTTGCTTGATCAAGGACTTGTAGTAATTGATATCCTTGTGTAGAGAGACAGGACTCGTCATTGAGGAGAAAGGGGATGTATGGCCAACGTTTAGTAAAACCAACAATGTAGTCTGCAAAATGGTAGGATGGTTGCACTTAAAACCATATTCATATTTGGAATGAGATAAAGGAACCAACTCAGACTTAACCGAGGTTTTTCCTACTACATTATTAGGTACTCCATATTTGTTGATCAATTTCTTAATCTTTTTCAGATTTAGGTCTGAAGTGGGGTGAACTAGTGACTTACTCTCTCTGATGTTTGTAGTTTCTACATGAAGAAGTGTCCCTTATTCGTTAAAGAAATTATTTTCATAGAATTTTCAGGCTTAGTCATCGTCCAAGGCGTAGATTTTTCTATTGACTTTGGCCCAAAACACCAGTTCACATCTCGCATGGGGAGTTTGGTATTCCTTAATAGGCTTGAAAATTACTTTGTCGAGTTTTGTGCTTGGGAAGGGAACCAGTAGATCCACTGGCCTAGTCATGGCACAATGAGAGAATCAACTGTAGCAGCATTGGTAGTCATTCAACGTTCATTCATTAACTTTGGTATTTCTTCTGGGTTGAGGATAAGTTAAACCAATAATTTGGTATCGATGAGACTACCATGCTCTTGACTTTTTGCACGAGCTATTACAACTATGGCTATAGTAACTGTCAAATCACATATAGATAGAGATTGGGTGATAAGGTTATCGAAATGCCTTACATGTGCTTTGGAATACCTCATAATCGTAATTTCCACGTATCTCAAAATCCATGTGTTGTTTTGAAAATTTGACTTCATATTCACGATCAAGGGGCAACCTTGAGTGGGAAACGGGTATAATTGGAATTTAAGAAGACCCATATCAAAAAATAATTTTTGCTAAGTTTTTATTTTTAGTGGCTGTCGATACCTGGGGCGCGCCACTGTGTAATCCTAAGTCCGTGTCCAGTCCGCAATGCACTAGGGGCACAGACCAATGTATTATTTTCCTTGGTTTTTCTATTTAGGCCAAGGGCATTGGGGTCATAGCCCCATGCCCACTAAAATGTGAAATTACCCATACTTAGCCATTTTTTAATTCTATAACTCACAAAATCCTCTCTCAAACCTCTGTAAGACTCCATCAATTCTCTCATTGAAATCTAAGGATTTCAAGCTCAATTTTGGAACTTAAGGACTCATTTTAAGCTCTAAGACTACTTCAAGTTCACCTCAAAGAATTCAAGTTTTAAGGTATGTGGGCCCTCATCCATGGGTCCTTTCACTCATGGGGCCCAACCTTCTCTTGTTATGAAAATTGCATGTTTTCAAGTTGTATTACCTATAGGTATCTTTTATTATGAAATATGAATATAAATCATCTTGGATTTTTATCAACTATTGATTGATTATACATGAATATCTATTTCAAGTATATCCATGAATTGATTATGTCTATTGATACTATGCATGTGTTAAACTATGAAACTATGAATTATCATGAGCTTTTATAACGGATTTCAAGATATCCTACATGAGGATTTTACTACATGGTGGTGGGTTAATTTTCATTGAGTTTACCTATCTTGTTTCACTCTTGAATTGCATGATTTTGAACAAGTATCACGAGCCCACCATGTGTTTGATAAAATGACATGACAAGAATTCTCAAGTTATTGATGATCTATTACATGGTTTACAAGTAACTATATGATGATTAAGGGTTTCTAAGCATGTATTGAATTCATGAAAAGTATCTATGATTTTACAGTTATCAAGTTAAGACCTATTTTCAAGATTTTTACCTCTTATCTGCCATTTTAATGTTAAAGCACAGGTCATGTATTATTATTATTATTATTATTATTATTATCTACTCTCATGTTCAAATTAGGCTCGCTATTAAAGGTCAAACATATTTATGAGCCACTTAAGTCATGTTCTTATGGAGGTGTCTAGAGGCCTTATGGAGGTGTCTAAAGGTGAAAGGTGTCCCAATAGCATATATTAGGGCGATTAAGGACATGTACGATGGAGCCAAAACTCGGGTAAGAATGGTGGGGGCAGACTCAGAGTATTTTTCTGTTGAGATGGGACTCCATCAAGTATCTGTGTTGAGCCCTTTCTTGTTTGCGTTGGTGATCAATGAGCTGACGCGATCTATCCAAGAGGACGTACCTTGGTGTATGTTATTTGCAGATGATATATTGCTGATTGATGAGACTTGGACTAAAATTAATGATAGGTTAGAGGCTTGGAGATATGCCTTGGAGTCCAAAGGATTCAAATTGAGCAGGACCAAAACTGAATACTTGGAGTACAAATTCAGTATTGAGAGGGATGAAGCAAACTTTGATGTCAGGCTTGCCACTCAACCTATCCCTAAGAGAGAAAACTTTAAGTTTTTGGGGTCCATCATCCAGAGTAGTAGCGATATCGATAATGATGTCACACATTGTATTGGGGCAGCATGGACTAAATGGAGGCTTGCCTCTGGAGTATTGTGTTACAAGAAGATACCACCTACACTCAAAGGTAAGTTTTATAGAGTGATGGTTAGACCTTCGTTGTTGTATGTAGTCGAGTGTTGCCGATTAAAAAGGCACATGTTCAGAAGATGCATGTCGCCGAGATAAGGATGCTGAGGTGGAAGAGTGGTCACACCAGGAGTGACAAAGTTAGGAATAAGACAATTTGGGAGAAGCTAGAGGTAGCCTTGGTGGCCTAAAAAATGAGGGAAGTAAGACTGTGATGGTGTTGATATGTGCAGAGAAGGAGTACTGATGCTCTTGTTAGAAGGTGCGAGAAGTTGATTTTGGGAGATACTCGGAGGGGTAGAGTTTGATCGAAGAAGTACTTGGGGGAGGTGATTAGACAAGATTGATGGAACTTGACCTTACTGAGGATATGACCTTAGATAAAAGAAGTGAAGGTTGTGAATTAGAGTAGCAGGCTAATGGTAGAGTTAGTTTTTTTTTTCATGTGTTCGCAGTATCTAGCATCTTATGTGTTAGTTTTATCTTATTTACATATTGTCATCCCTTATGTAATGTCTAGTTTTTTGCTACTTACGTTTTGAGATGAGGGTTCACAGGAAACAACCTCTCTACTTCTATGGTAGCGATAAGATTTGCGTACACTCTACCCTCTCGACACCCCACTTGTGGGATTTTATTGGGTATGTTATTGTTGTTGTTGTTGTTGTTGTTCAAGTCATGTTCTTACAAGCTACTCATATTATGATTAAAATATAATTATTTCAAGTACTCCATGAGATTAGGCTTAACACCGATGGATGGGATGTCGGTGTGGACTATCTTCAAGGGTCCATACTCTTTTCCTCAAACTATGTGCCAACATAGGATTATTCTTTACCCTTGCTATTCTGGTAGATCCATTTAGTACACTTTATCATGAAATCCTTTCCAAAATGGGTCATATTCCCGTAAGAAGGGTTACTCATACTAAATGGGTCATGTTCCCATAAGGTGAAGTATGGTTTATCTTAGCAAGTATACTACCTCTTTATCGATGAGGGGTAATCATCACGATTCCAAGTTATAACTCGCTTGCTCTTACTCATATTGGTTAAGGTCTCTTCCCATATATGTATGGTATATTATGCAAGTTAATTGATTTATAAGCATATGTTATTACAAGCGTTGATCATGCATGTCGTATTGAGATTATGTACATCCATTGGTCATGATTATGCATTTTGAATATATTAGCTTATGTTTTGTTGCATTGCACCCTGCATACTTAGTATATTCAAATGTACTAACGCATACTCTATGCCTACATGATATTACTATGTGAGGACCAGAGCTCTTTTTAATCATCCTCCACATGGCTTGTTTAGTATTTTGGAGATAAGCATTGGTGAGTCCTCAAGTTCAAGGACACTATCTATATTACCCTTTCTATCTTGAGACTTCATTATGTTGAACACTTGTCATTATGAGGGTGAGCTCGAAAAGTGCCTTAGCACCCGCTCCATTTTAAGATAGAGGTGTTGTTAGATATTATGATGTACTTAGGCTATGAGCTTGACTCTTTTATACTTTTATGAATATCAGGACTTCTCTTAGTCTTGCTTCCCTAGTTATTATATCCTTTGCTGTTGTTTATTTTGCTTTTGCATCCAAGGATGTGTGATTGATATGCTAAGAGGCTTGTTTGGGGTCCCTTCAAGTTCCCCATTCGCCGTGTCACGTCTAGGGCCTAGGTTTGGATCGTGAAAAACTTGGTATCAGAGTACTAGGTTGTTAAAGGTCCTCAAAAATCCTACATACCGCATCAATTAGAGTCTTATTCGTGGTTGTGAAGCGCACGATATCCATGAATAGGAGGCTATGAGATGTTTTAGGAAATATTTCAATTCTTCAGGATCTATATCATCCATTAGGTGTAACTATAAGGCTTTTTTGTTAGTGAATACTCTTGTTTCCTTCTTCATCATACTGATTCCAAGGGGAAGACTAAGGAGAACCCGTACTCCCGAGGAGCTACTGGCCTCTCCTACTCCTCAAGATCCTCAAGATGGACGGGTAGCCAAAGAAGAGTTTTGAGATGCTATCACAATGTTGGCCCTTGCTATGACCAACCAACTAAACTAAGGGGCCCAAGCTCTTCATGCTCCCACTTTGGCCTCTAGGATGGGGGATTTCACAAGAATGAACCCACGGGAGTTCCATGGATCTAAACTAGAAAAGGATCCCTAAGAGTTCATCGATGAGGTGTATAAAGTGCTATCTATCATGGGGGTCAATTTGGAAGAGAAAGTGAAGTTGGCGGCCTACTAACTCAAAGGTGTGGCCCAAATTTAGTTCACCTAATAGAAATTAGAGAGGAGAGACAATGATGTTATTCAATGCGAGGAGTTCAAAGCTGTATTCCTCAACAGGTTCTTTCCTATTGATCTAAGAAAGGCTAAGATGATGGAGTTTATAAACCTTAAGCAAAGGTCCATATGTGTGAGGGAGTATGCCCTCAAGTTCAACAAGCTTTTCAAGTATACTTCACATTTGCTGGCTGACCCTAGAGCTAAATGAACAAATTTGTGTTGGGAGTGCCCGACTTCGTTATTGAAGCATGTCATACCACTATGCTAGTGAGTGATATGAATTTGTATCGGCTCATGACTTATGCTGAGGAACTAGCTGGGTAAAAGCTTAAAAAAAAGAAAAAGTGGTAAGTTTAAGAGGGGTTGATTTGAAGACGGTTTCCAAGGCTCCAAGGGTGGTCGGTTTTCTCAAGTCCACAAGTTCCAAGGCCAAGGGTCTTACAATGCTCCTAACAAGAGATTTGCTAATAATAACCCACGATTCCGAATTGGTGGTGGTAGAGGGTCTAATCCTAAGTGCCAAAAGTGTGGGAAAAACCATGGTGGCCCATGTTTGAAGAACTCCAATGTTTACTTTGGTTGTGGTAAAATGGGTAATAAGGTTATTAATTGTCCTCATGCTTAAAACAAAAGTAGAGATGGTCGTCCATAAGGCCAAGGTACTAATTTGGGTCCAAGAGAAAAGGGAGCCCCATAAGGTGGGGGTGTGTGCTCTAAGGCAAAATAGGTTTCTATGTATTTCAAGGAAGGCAAGGGGTGGATGAGGTGCCTAACGTCATCACCGATATATTAAAGGTTTTTGATTTTGATATGTATGCATTAATAGATCCATGTGCCACTCTTTATTTCATTACTCCTTTTGTTGCCATAAAGCTCTATGTAAGTCTCGAGTTGTTGTATGAACATTATGAAGTGTCTACCCTCGTTAATGAGTCCATTGTTGCTGAAAGAGTCTGTAGAAATTTTCTCGTGTTCATATTGCATAAAGTCTTGGATTGTGATTTTTTTGAATTAGACATGGTGGATTTTGATATCGTTATTGGGATGGATTTGTTACATGCATATTATACTTCCATTGATTGTAGAAATCATAAGGTGAAATTCTATTTCCCTAGTGAGCCTGTCTTTGAGTGGGAATGTCGTGATGTGGTGGTCAAGGGTAGATTCATTTCTTGTCTTAAAGCACAAAAGTTTATTTCTAATGGTTGCATTTATCATCTTGTAAGAGTTAGGGATGTTGAATCCAAAGTCCTTCCTATTGAGTCAGTTCCAGTGGTCAATGAGTTTCTTGATGTCTTTCTCATTGAGCTTTCCGGTGTTCCTCCCAAAAGGGAAATAGACTTTGGTATAGGCCTTCATCCCGATATATAACATATTTCTGCATTACCTTACTGTATGGCCTCGGCGGAATTGAAGGAGTTGAAAGATCAATTGAGGGATTTGTTGATGAAGGGTTTCATAAGGCCTACTAAGTCACCTTTGGGTGCACTAGTGTTATTTGTGAAGAAAAAGGATGGTTCTCTTAGAATGTGCATTGATTATCGACAAATAATAAGGTTACCATAAAGAACAAGTACCCTCTACCAAGGATTGATGACCTATTTAATCAACTATAAGGGGCTAGTCACTTTTCTAAGATTGATCTTCAGTCCGAATATCACCAAATGAAGGTGAGGAAGTGTGATATTCCCAATATGGCTTTTCGGACTAGGTATGTTCACTTTGAATTTGTGATAATGTCTTTTGGATTGAATAATGCACCGGCTATACTTATGGATTTCATGAATAGTGTGTTTAAATCCTACATTGATATGTTTGTGGTGGTCTTTATTGATGATATATTGATTTATTCCTGAAGTGAGGAAGAGCATGTGAATCACTTGAGGGTGATATTGCAAATCTTGAGGGATGAGAGGTTGTTTGCTAAATATGAAAAATGTGAGTTTTGGTTGAAAGATGTTATTTTTCTAGGGCATATGGTGTCCGGTGATGGCATTATGGTGGATCCAAAGAAGACGGAGCTGATAAGAAATTGGCCTAGACCCTTGACTATGTTAGATATTAGGAGTTTCTTGGGTTTGTCAGGGTACTACCGGAGGTTTGTGAATGATTTTTCTTCTATTGCTTCCCCAATGAAAAAGTTGACCCAAAAGAAGGCAAAATTCATGTGGATCGATAAATGTGAAAGGAGTTTCCAAACTTTGAAAAATAAGCTTGTCTCTGCTCCTATCTTGGCTCTACCAAAAGGTTTTATGGTATATTTGTTAGGACCCGTAACTTAACTTAAACCCCGATAATCCTTAATTGATTCGATTTAATAAAGTTTGGGACCGAATGCAAAATTTCTTCTAAGTTTGGTCCTTAAGGATAACTTGAGGTGGGGTCAAAATATATATGTAAGCTTTTGATTGGTCCAAG
>JAOTQJ010094301.1:0-45322 GCA_025642045.1 Solanum sejunctum
TCATATTCATGCATCATGCTCATCATGACATATTAGTATACTACTTTCTTGTTATTTGATTCTTTCTATGTAATGTGCCCTTATCATCTAACATTGATTGCAGGTTGGTAAATTATATGCATAACATCCCCTATACTTAGTATATTCAAATGTTCTAATACATACTTTTACCTACATGATCTCACCATGTAGGGACCGAGGACTACGTTCATCCACCATAAGACTTTTAGCTTGGATTTTCAGTTTTGCTTGTTGTGGTGAGTCCTATCTTCCAAGGACAAATCACCATATCCTCTATATATGATGTTTTACCTATTTTACTTATTTTAAGGGTAAGCCCGAGGTATGTTTTGGCCCCGGTCCTATCTTATGAATAGAGGCATTGTTGGACATATTGTAAAACCCTTTATGTTTATGTGCTAAGTAATGTATTTGGAGGATTATGTTTTGTATATGGTTATGCCATTATATGGGTTATGAGCTTATGTTATAGATTTATGTTATACTATGGAAAATCCTAGGTTCCGTATTGCCCTCATAGGGTGAGTCATACTTATCCTCCCTTTAGTTCTTGTGTACTATGTGCTATGTAAATCCACGTTAATCCCTATTCCTATGACATCCCCATAGCATGAGTACTACTTGCCCATCCCTTAGAAATATGTGTTTACTATTCTTATATGCTTTTGAATCAATAATATGTGAATGGATGCTACAAGGCTTATTTAGGGACTCTCGGTTCCCATTTGCCATATTACTCCTAGGCCCTAGGTCCAGGTCGTGCCAAGATTGGTATTAGAGCAGTAGGTTTGTAAATGATCCTCGAAGTCCAACATGCGACGTTAAGTAGAGTCCTATTCATGGGTGTGAAGTTCACCATGCCTTTGAATGGGAGGCTACAAAGACGTTCTAGAAATTATCTCACTTCTTCATATCTTATGTCATGCTATTGTTCATATGTTTAGTTTCTTGATCTTGATAGTGTCCTTTCCCCATTATAGAAGATGCCTCGAGGAAGCGCTCCCAGATCGACTTCGGCTAATGAGGATCAAGCACCTCAAGGGCCTAGAAATAAGCCTATATCAAATGGTGAATTTCGTATAGCCTTTGCTATGCTTGCTCAGGTGGTAAACACTTAGACTAGGCAGTCTAACTTTCTTGGGGATCTTACTCTGGCTTCTAGAGTGAGGGATTTCACCCGGATGAATCCTTCGAAGTTCTTTGGATCAAAATTTGATAAGGATGCTAAAGAGTTAATTGATGATCTCACCTAGGTATTAAATGTTATGGGTGTCACTTCCAAGGAGAAAACTAAACTAGTTGCTTATCAGTTGAAGGATGTATCCCAGGTGTGTCACACTCAGTGGTCTATGGAGAGAGTTTGTGGTAATGTTGTTAATTGGGAAGATTTCAAGCTTGCCTTTCAGGATCGTTTCATCCCATTTGAGCTTAGAGAAGCCAAGATGACTGAATTTATCAACCTTAAGCAGGGTAATATGAGCTTGAGGGATTATTCTCTCAAGTTCACTAAGCTCTCCAAGTATGCTCCGATACTTGTGGCTGACCCTCGTACAAGGATGCATAAGTTCATTTCTAGTATCTCTGACTTGATTGTGAAAGAATGTCGTACGACCATGCTCATTTGACATATGGATATCTCTAGACTCATAGTATATGCCGAGCAAATTGAAAGGAAGAAACTCAAGGAGAGGAGAGTGAATGAGCCTAAAAGGGCCTATTTTGATAGTGGATTCTCCAGCTCTTGGGGTGGTGGTTTTGGTCACTTCCAATAGGGCCAAGGTTCTAATGCTCGAGTTGCTCATGTTAGAGTGCCTTCTCTTAGCGCATCGGTTGGTGATGGGCCATTCCCCCCACGATGTGATAAATACAGAAGAAATCACCTCGAAAGATGCTTGTGCAGTTTGGGTGCTTGCTTGGTTGTAGGAAAATGAGGCACAAACATGTTGATTATCCAAAGGCACCAAAGAAGGGCAAAGTGAATCAAGGTGCTTAAGTCCAACCTAGAGCTCCTCAAAATGCTGCTTCAAGAAACAATAGGTTTTATGGAGTTCATGCCCGTTAGAAGGATGAGGAGACTCCAGATGTTGTGACTAATACGTTAAAAATCATTGATTTTGATGTTAATGCTTTTCTTGATCGGGGTGTGAACTTATCTTTTGTGACTCCTATGTTAGTTGTTAAGTTTGGTTTGAGTCCAAAAATCTTGAGAGACCCTATTTCAATTTATACTCCTATGGCTGAATTTGTTGCTGCTCAAAGGGTTTACCATGGTTGTCCTGTTTCTGTGTTGCATAAAGTCTTCCCTTGTGATCTTATGGAACTTGAGATGTTTAATTTTGATGTAATTCTTGGAATGGATTAATTGTATGCATCGTATGCCTCTATAGATTGTAGAACCCGGAAGGTCAAGTTCCAACATCTCGGGTGAGCCCATTCTTGAATAAAAGGGTAGTGACTCCGCTATTAAGGATCAATTTATTTTCTACCTTATCATATTATGAGGGTCAAGGATATTGAGTCTGAACCACCTACTCTTGAGACGATTTTGGTGGTAAATGAGTTTTGGGATGTGTTCTCCAAAGACTTGCTCGGTATTCCTCCTAAAAGGGAAGTAGACTTTGGCATAGACCTTCTCTAAGGATACTCAACCTATCTCTATTCCTCCTTATTATATTGCACCTGCTAAATTGAACGAGTTGATGGATAATTTGAGAAATTTACTGGAGAAAGGCTTTATTAGACTAAGTATATCTCTGTGCGTGCTCTGGTGTTATTTGTAAGGAAGAAAGATGGATCATTTCAGATATGCATTGATTATAGGCAATTGAATAAGGTGACCATCAAGAATAAGTATCTGTTGCCTAAAATGGATGAATTATTTGACCAACTTCAAGGGGCTACTCATTTCTCAAAGATTGACCTTCGTTCCGTGTATCATCAGTTGGAAGTTAGAGAGTGTGATATTCCAAAGATGACTTTTTGGACTAGGTATTGGCACTTTGAATTTGCGATTATGTCTTTCGGTTTAACTAATGCTCCAAAAGTGTTTATGGATCTTATGAATCGAGTATTCAAGTCATTCCTTGATAGTTTGTGGTTGTCTTTATTAATAATATTATCATTTATTCCCAGAGTGAGCGGAAGCATATGGGTCATTTAAGGTTGGTGCTTCAAACCTTGAGAGAGAAGAAGTCGTATGCCAAGTTTAGAAAAGTATGAGTTTTGGTTGGGTGTGGTGGCTTTTCTCAATCATGTAGTGTCCGGTGATGGCATTAAGGTTGACCCAAAGAAGACCGCAGCCATGAAGAATTGGTTTGGACTGTTGACCCCTTATGATATTCAAAGTTTTCTAGGTTGGCTAGCTATTATAGGAGGTTTGTTCAAGAGTTATCATCTATTGCATCTCCATTGACTAAGTTTACCTAAAACAAGGTTAAGTTTGTGTGGTTGGATGAATCCGAGAAGAGTTTATAAACTTTGAAGGATCGACTTACACTAGTTCCCATTTTGACCTTACCAAATGGCTTGAATGGGTTCGTGGTATATTATGATGCTTCTCGAATTGGGTTGGATTGTGAATGGGGTATGTTGATGTTTTCACTGATCAAAAGAGTTTTCAATACATGTTCACCCAAAGGGATCTTAATTTGAGACAAAGAAGATGGTTGGAACTCCTAAAGGACTATAACATGAGTATTCAATATCACTCGGCAAGGCGAATATGGTAGCCAATGCTCTTAGTAAGCTTTCTATAGGGAGTGTGGCTCATGTTGAGGAGAAAAAGGAGTTGGAAAGGGATGTTCACTATTTTTCAAGATTTGGTGTTAGGTTGGCCGATTCTTATGATGGTGGTATTCATGTTCAAAATGAGACAAAATTGTCGGTGGTTATTGATGTAAAGGCTAAGCAAGACCTAGACCCATCATTAGTTGAATTGAAGAAATTAGTTGTCGAGAATAAGATTGAGGTGTTCTTCCAAGGGAAAGATAGTGTGCTTCGATATCAAGATCGACTATGTGTTCTGGATGTGGATGGTTTTAGGAAGGTGATCATGATTAAAGCTTACAACTCTCATTGTTCTATTCATCTAGAATCTACTAAGATGTATTAAGATTTGAGGGAAGTGTATTGGTGGCATGGTATGACGGAAGATATAACCAAATTTGTATCTCAATGCCCAAATTATCAATAAGAGAAGGTCGAGCAACAAAGGTCCGGTGGGTTGGCTTATCACATTGAGATTCCTACTTGGACACGGGAAGATGTGAATATGGACTTTGTCGTTGGTTTGCGTTGGGCTCGAAGACAATTTGACTTTATTTAGGTTATCGTCAACTTGATGACTAAGTTGGCTCATTTCCTACTGGTTAACACTACTTTTAGTGTCAAGGATTATGCAAGGTTGTATATCCAAGAGTTGGTGAGGTTGCATGGTATGCTTCGGTCTATCATATTGGATCTGGGAACCTTATTTACTTTTCACTTTCGGAGTTTGTTTCAAGGGGGACTTGGTACTAAGGTGAAGTTGAGCACCATCTTTCATCCTCAATCTAATGGGCAAGTTGAGAGTTTAATTCAAACCTTAGAAAGCATGTTGAGTGCTTGTGTATTAGAGTTCAAGGGTAATTGGGATGACTATCTTCCACTCATTGAGTTTATTTATAATAATAGCTTTTATGCTAGTATCGGTATGACACCATTTGAGGCTTTATATAGTAGGAGCTGTAGGTCCCCTGTGGGGTGGTTTGAGTTGGAAGAGATAACGTTGATTGGTTTGGAATTGATATTGGAGGCTATGGAGAAAGTGAAATTGATTAGGGAGAGGTTAAAGACGTCCCAAAGTCGCCAAAAGTCCTATTTAGATATTAGGAAGAGGGACCTTGAGTTTCATGTCGGTGATTGAGTGTATGTGAAGGTTTTACCTATGAAGGGTGTGATTCATTTTGGTAAGAAAGGCAAGCTGAGCCCCCGGTATATAGGTCCTTATGAGATTATGGAATGAATTAGGAAATGTGTCTTATAGGTTGGAGTTACCACCAGAATTGAGCTCTATCCACCCGGTTTTTCATGTATCCGTGTTGAGAAAATTGATTGGTGATCTTAGTACTATTATACCTTTGGAAGGTATCGAAGTTGAGGAGAACTTGTCTTATGAGATTTTGGATAGGCAAGTAAAGCGTCTTCGTAACAAGGATATGGATTCAGTTAAGGTGCTTTGGAGGAATCAACATGTTGAGGGTGCTACATAGGAGGTGGAGTTAGACATGATGAAATGATACCCATATCTTTTCCAATCTACTCAAGCCTAAGGTGTTAGGTTCTTCCTTTCTCCAAGTGATTCTACTTCTTCCACTCTTGAGTTTCATGACATAACATGTATACATGTGCACAAAAATGATTCTTATGATGTTTTGATATAAGTCTTAATGACTTTATGATTTTTAATTAATAAGCTATGCATTATATCTTGTAATTTAAAAGTTTCAAGTTCTAAGTCAAGCCTTTCAAGCCTTGTTCTTGCACATTCGAGGATGAATGTTTCCAAGGGTGAGATGATGTAATAACCCGGTGTAGTACCATGCAAGTTGTGAGATTGGAATAGAACCTTCAAACTCAAGCTAAGTTCTCTTACAAGCCTTCAATACAAACTAATTTATATGTTTTAAGGTCATCATGGGTCCCCTACATCAAGCAAAATTCAAAGGAATTCCATTGGATAAGCTTCTCACAAGAACGGATAGAAGGGTCAAATTTAAATGGTTATATCTCGTAGCATAAAATAAACTGGGTGGCCCACGACCTGTCAAGTTGAAGCTATTTGGGATAGCTTTCCAATGCATCTAGTTTTACCTCATTTAGATTTCGGATGAAGAATTTATGCCCTTCTTCATAAAGCCCTCCTATGTTTGTTGCCTCCATTTATCTAAGGCAAGCCACATAGGCACCCATACAGGCCGTATGGCATGTCATGAACCGTGGCGGTAGAGTATCATGAAATTTCTTCCCAAAATTATATTCTAAGTTTGGAATCACATCCTGTAACTTGGTACCTTCATATGGATGCTTGTACGGCCCGTGAAGCTTCACACGGTCCTTACGACCTTCATTGGAAGCACCCTTGTGTTGAAGAAATTTGTTGTAGTTTTTTTAAGTATAGTCTCACAGGCACCTATATGGCCCATGTGAGTTCACACTGATAGTGAGTCTTCCATTGTAACCTCACTTAGATTATTCTAAAAATATTTATGCATGGTCTCATGAGCAGTCACACGAACCGTGTGATCTCTCACGACCCGTGAAGCCCCCCTTATGATGACTCTTTGTAAGATTTGTCTAAGCATGGGTTATTCTTTTGTGCAGTGAAAACTTTGCTAAGTGAGGGTTCATGGGCAAGTACACGGACCGTATAATGCCACATGGGCTGTGAACCCTCCCTTGAAGTGGCAACGTGTAATTCTTCAACTCATTTCATTAATGGCATTTTTATAAATATGATTTATTCTAATAGTCTTCTGTGACTTCCTACGCTTACTAAAAACTTTCTAATGACATAAATCCTATTCAAAATATTCAAATTTATCCCTCACATTTGGGAAAACTCTCAAACCTATCTCAAGAAACTCATGTGGATTGAAGACTGGGGAATTCGAGGAAACTTTTTCCCCCTTCAAATTTCTCTTGAATACTTCTTCATTGGTCAAGGTATGAGGGTTTAATCCTTGATTCCTTTCAATCAAGGAGTACCACACTATTTCCAAGTAACTTTCATAAATTCTCATCTTACTTTAAATTAGGGTTTTAAATATTATTGAAACGCTCCAAAAAGTGCCCGAAAATGTGCCTTGAAAATGCCCATAATCATAATTTTTATATATCTTAAAATTATTAGTTTATATAAAAAATTTGACTTTATATTCTCGATTAGGGGGCAAAATTGAGTGAAAAATAGATCTAACCCCGATTTTAGTGCAACCATAGCAAAATTTGATTTTCCCAAGTTTGCATAAAACAGTGAGGGTGCACGTACGTTCCGTGATGCAGAGCCATTGCGAAGTAGTTCATTTTGTTGTCAATATTCTAACCTCGATCCAAGGCTTTGGGGTCTTGGGCCTAAGACTTTCTATGCGTAAAAACACCTTTACTTACTCATTGTTTAACCTCAGATCATTCAAGACATTCCCCCAAACCCTCTCTAATACTTAGCTAAATATTCCACCCAAATTCAAGTCTCCCAATCTCATTCTGGATCTCAAGGATTTCATTCAAGCTTCAAGTTCTCATTCAAATCTTAATAAGGAAATCTTTAAAGTTGAGGCATATGGGTTTCAACCATTGGGTTCTTTCACCTATGGTGGTAACCTTCCTTTTGATACAAATTACATGTTTTCAAGTTGATTTACTTATGAGCATTCTTACTATGAATTTGATTATAAACTATGTTGGAGTTTCATGAAATATGGACTGTTTAAGCATATTTTTGAGTTATGAATCTATGTTCTATGATGAAATATGATGAAGGAATTTATTGTATCTTGCATGAGGGTATTACCAAGTATTGGTGGGTTGATTTACATTAAGTTTTCTCACATGATTTCACTCTTGAATTGCATGATTTTGAAATATTATTACACACTAGCCAAGTGTTTAATAAAATGTCCGGTTTAGGGTTCCTGAGTTATTGATGATATATTGCATAACCTATGAGTCAAGAGACTATATTATGATGAAAGGAATGTATTTATGTATTGATTTCATGAAAAGTATCTATAGTGTTGCATGTCGACCACACTTTGTTGAAAGGTACTATACCTCAATCACCATGGATCATAAGGTGTGACAACCATCAACCAATTGAGGGGTTGATACGTCAATCACCATGGATGGTAGGGTGTGATAACCATCAACTAATTGAGGGTCTAATATCTTAATCGCCATGGATAGTAGGGTGTGACAACCATCAACCAATTAAGGGGTTGGTATCTCAATTACCATGGATTGAGAGGTGTGACAACCATCAACCAATTGAGGGGTTAACACCTCAATCGCCTTTCCAAAGGGGAAGTAGGCCTTGGATTCTATAATGACAATCTCTTGCTACATATATAATCTGCTCTTTATAAGCATGTTTACTTCAAGCATCATTCATGCATGCCATATTGTTATATGACCATCCCTTGCCTAATTATGCATTTTGATTATGTTGCTTATCTCTTGTTGTATTGCATCCTACATACTTAGTACATTCAAACATACTAACACATACTCTATGCCTATGTGATGTTACTATGTAGGAATCGGAGCTCCACTTGATTATCATCCTCCTCTACGTGGCTAATAATATCTTCAAAGCAAAGTTTTGTGAGTCCTCAACTTCGGGGATGATGTCTTCGATCTTATATTATGAAAAAACTTTATTTCCTTTGATGTATGCTTTTGACTATGAGGGTGAGCCTGGAAAGTTGTCTTGGCCCAGGCTAAACTCTAAGTCTAGAGGTATTGTCGGACAAGTTATATAACAATGCTTTGAGCTTTGACTCTCTCGAATCTTGTATGTTTTTGAGTTATGAAAGACTCTCTTATCCCTTTTATTCTTATTTTATGTTCTCTTGTTGTTATTTTCTTACTTTCACAACTAAGGATGTGTAATGATATGCTAAGAGGCTTGTTTGGGGTTCCTTCGGGTTCTTCATTTGCCATGTCACGCCTAGGCCCTAGGTTCGGGTCGTGACAAACTTAGTATAATAGCACTAGGTTATTAATGATCCTCGGCACCAACATACCGTGTTAATTAAAGTCTTATTATGGTTATGAAGCATGCCAAGACTATGAGTAAGAGGCTTTGAGACGTCTTAAAAAATATTTCCCTTCTTCATAATCTATGTCGTGTAGTAGAGGTTAGGTCCTCTATGGCTTATTACTAATTCCTAACCATTATAATTCAGAATATATCTCAAGATATTCAGGACGGTGACATATCCAGTATGGAGGTTCATAATGCTCTATGAGTATTGTCCAAGGTCGTGATTGCCTAACTCAACTGATCGGTGGGTAACCTTGAGACTCCAAATAGTAAGAGTGGAGAGGGGAAAGGCCAAGCGAGCTCGAATTGAAGGTAGACTTCCATATGCCAAGCCCGAGTCCATGGTGGAGTGATCTATCCTAAATACCCAAAGTGTGGGAGGAAACATGATGGCACATATTTACGAAACATCGTTGCATGCTATGGGTATGGTAAGATAGACCACAAGATAGCTAATTGTCCATATGCTTGAAAAAGGTGTAAAGACAGTCAACTTCAAGAATAAGGTAGTCATGTTGATCAAGAGACTCAAGGAGGTGATGAGGGGGTGGCACGACCTACATACCGAAAGTGTAGAAAAGGCCATGATGGATATGTTGGAAGAAATCTAATTCGTGCATTGGTTGTGGTAGAGTTGGGTGCAAAATTAGTGATTGTCCTCATGCTCAACCCAAAGGTAGAGGTGATGGTCCTCAAGGCCAAGTTACGAATGTGGGCCAATAAGGAAGGGAAGGTCGTCAAGGTAGTGCGGCAAGGCACAATAAATTATATGCTCTTCAAAGGAGTCAAGGAGGGAATGAGGCGCCCGATATTGCTATCGGTATGTTGAAGTTTCCTTCGACTTTGATGTGTATACATTGATAGGTTCAGGTGCCACTCTCTCTTTCATTATTCCTTTTATTGCTAGTGAGTTTGATATTGAACCCGAATTCTTGTGTCAGCCATATGAGGTGTTTACTCCAGTTGGTTCATTCACTGTTTCTAGAAGGGTCTATAGAAATTGCCTTATTTTCATTTTGCATAAAATGTTGCCTTATGATTTTGTTGTCTTGGATATGGTGGATTTTGATGTTATTCTTGGGGTGGATTAGTTGCATGCATAATATGTCTACATTATTTGCAGGACCGATAAGGTTAGATTCCAATTCCCTGATAAGCCCATTCTCGAGTGGGAAAGTCATGATGCGGTAGTTAAGGGTAGATTCATTTCTTATATTAAATCCTATAAGTTGATTTCTAAGGGGTGTCTCTATCATCTTGTGAAGGTTAGGGTTGTTGAGTCCAAACTCCTTCCTATAGAGTTATTTTCGGTAGTTAATGAGTTCCTTGATATCTTTTCTAGTGAGCCTCCCAGTGTTGTTTGTGAAGAAGAAAGATGGTTCCCTTAGAATATGCATTGATTACTGGAAACTTAATAGGATTACCATAAAGAATAAGTACCCTCTACCAAGGATTGATGACCTATTTGATCAACTTCAAGGGGCTAGTCACTTCTCTAAGATTGACCTTCGGTCTAGGTATCACCAAGTGAAAGTGAGGGAGTGTAACATTCCCAAAATGGCCTTCCGAACTAGGTATGGGCATTATGAGTTTGTGGTGATATCTTTTGGGTTGACTAATACACCGTCTATATTTATGAATATTATGAATAGAGTTTTTAAACCCTACCTTGATTTGTTTGTGGTGGTCTTCATTGATAATATTTTGATCTATTCTCATGGTGAGGAGGGGCATGTGAGTCACTTGAGGGTAGTGCTACAAATATTGAGAGAAGAGAAGTTGTATGCTAAGTTTGATAAATGTGAGTTTTGGTTGAAAGAAGATTCTTTTCTAGGTCATGTGGTGTCAGGGGATGGTATTAAGGTGGATCCTAAAAAGACGAAAGTGATTAGGAATTGGCCTAGACCTTTGACTCTATCGGATATTAGAAGCTTCTTGGGCTTAGCGGGTTATTATCGGAGGCTTATGAATGGATTCTCTTCTATTGCTTCTCCTATGACAAAGTTGACCCACAAGAAGGCTAAATTTATGTGGACCGATAAGTGTGAGAAGAGTTTCCAAAACTTGAAGGATAAGCTTGTGTCTGCTCCTATCTTATCTCTACCGGAAGGGTTAGAAGGGTTTGCTGTGTATTGTGATGCCTCAAGTGTTGGTTTGGGTTATATTTTGATGCAAAATGGCAAGGTGATAGCCTATGTTTCTAGACAACTTAAGGTGCATGAAAAGAATTATCCTACTCATGATCTTGAATTGGCTGTCGTGGTATTTGCTTTGAAAATTTGGCATCATTATTTGTATGAGGTGCATGTGGATGTGTTTACCTATCATAAGAGTCTCCAATATGTGCTCACTCAAAAAGATCTTAAGTTGAGATGAAGAAGGTGGTTAGAGCTCCTTAAGTATTATGATATGAGTGTGCATTATCATCTCGATAAGGCTAGTGTTGTGGCCGATGCTTTGAGTAGGGTGCCTATGGCTAGCCTAGCTCATATTGATGATGGTGTCAAGGAGGTGGCTAGAGAGGTTCACCGGTTGGCAAGATTGGAGGTTAGGTTAGATGAGGTTGACAATGGTGGTATAGTGGTGGTTGATAGTTCTAAATATTTATTGGTTGAGGAGGTAAAGGCAAAGCAAGATCTTGACCTCGACTTGTTAGAGTTGAAGATCTTGGTAAGAGATGGTGAGGTAGAGGTTTTCTCCCAAGGGGAGATAGTCCCCTTAGGTACCAAGATAGATTGAGTGTGCCTAATGTTGATGACTTGAGGAGATTGATTTTAGATGAGCTCTTTATGGTAGAAGTTATAGTTCACCGGTTGGGTAGTTTGAAGTAGGAGAGATGGCTTTGTTGGGTCTGGACTTGGTTATTAGGGGCCTTAGAGAATGTGTGGTTGATAAGGGAGAGGTTGAAAATAGCTCAAAGTAGACAAAAGTCCTATGCCGATGTGAGGAGAAGGGATCTTGTATTTAAGGTTAATTATTGGGTCTATTTGAAGGTAGCACCCATGAAGGGGTGGTTCATTTTGGTAAAAAGGATAAATTGAGTCTAAGATTGTGGGTCCATATAGGGTGTTGAGGAGGACTGATAAGACGGGCTATGAGTTGGGGTTGCCTAGTGGAATGGATATGGTTCATCCGAACTTCCATGTATCTATATTAAGGAAGTGTGTGAGTGACCCAAAAACCACTGTACCATTTGATGTCATGGGAGTTGTTCAAGACGAATTGACTTATGAAGAGGTTCTGGTAGAAATTTTGGATAGACAACTGAAGAGGTTGAGGAACAAGGATGTAGCTTTCGTTAAGGTACTTTGGAGGAATTAACAAGTTGAGAGTGCTACATGGGAAGCCGAGGCGGATATGAAAAAGCAATATACCTATCTCTTCCATTCTCCTCAAGCCTAAGGTACTAATTAAAGTTTCCTATGTGATTTCAAGTCTTATGTATCAACTCTTATGTCATTTGCATGCATTCATGTTTATGTTGACAAGTTCATGATGATTTTTGACACTTATATTGAGATTTTTGAAAATGGTATTTAAGTGCATTGTTTCGTTATTGTTGGGGCTGATCTCCTTGTGATTATTCTTCTTATATATGTTTCTTTGACATTCAAGGATGAATGTTCCAAAGGGGAGATATTGAAACGCCCCAAAAAGTGCCCAAAAATGTGCCTAAAAGATGCACATAATCGTAATTTCCATATATCTCAAAATCCATTTGTGATATCTAAAAACTAACTTCATATTTTTGACTAGGAGTAAAATTGAGTGGATAATGGGTCTAACCTAATTTTAGAGCAATAGTAGCAAAATTTAATTTTTTCAAGTTTGCACAAAATAGTGGGGGTGCGCTTTCCCTGCCGCCGTCGTAGAGTAGTTCATTTTGTTGCCAGTTTTCTAATCTTAGTCCAAGGCTTTGGGGTCTTGGGCCTAAGCCTCCCTATACGTAAAAATACCTATACTTAGTCATTTTTCAACCTCATATCATTCAAGACATTCCTCAAAACCCTCTCTAACACTTAGCCAAATATTCTACCCAAATTCAAGTGTCCCAATCTTATTATGGATCTCATGAATTTCTTTCAAGCTTCAAGTTCTCATTCAAATCTTCATCAAGGAAATCTCCAAAGTTGAGGTATGTGGGTTTCAACCATTAGGCCCTTTCACCCATGGTGCCCAACATTCCTTCTTATATATATTACATGCTTTCAAGTTGATTTTCTTATGGATATTCTTACTATGAATTTGATTATAAACTATGTTGAGGTTTTTGTAAAATGTGGACTGTTTAAGCATGTTTTGAGCTATGAGTCTATGTTATATGATGAGATTTGATGAAGGATTTTAATGTATCTTGCATGAGGGTGTTACCAAGTACTGGTGGGTTGATTTACATTAAGTTTTCTCATATGATTTCACTCTTGAATTGCATGATTTTGATCTAGCATTACACACCTGCCAAGTGTTTGATAAAATATTCGATTTAGGGTTCTTGAGTTATTGATGATCTGTTATGATGAAAGAAATGTATTTATGTGTTGATTTAATGAAAAGTATCTATAGTGTTGCAAGTTGACCACACTTTGTTGAGGAGGTGCTATACCTCAATCACCATGGATGGTGGTTTGTGGCAACCATCAACCAATTAAGGAGTTGATACCTCAATCACTATGGATGGTAGGGTGTGACAACCATCAACCAATTAAGGGGTTGATACCTTAATCACCATAGATGGTAGGGTTTGACAACCATCAACTAATTGAGGGGTTGATACCTTAATCGCCTTTCTAAGGGGGTGATTGGTCTTGGATTCTATGATGATGGTCTCTTACTACACATGTAATATATTCTATATAAGAATGTTTACTTCAAGAGTCATTTGTGCATGCCATATTGCTATATGTCCATCCATTGCCTAATTATACATTACGATTATATTTCCTATCTCTTATTGAATTGCATCCTACATACTTAGTACATTCAAACATACTAAAACATACTCTATGCCTACATGATGTTACCATGTAGAAATCGGAGCTCCACGTGATCATCACCTCCTCCACGTGGCTAGTAATGTCTTCAAAGCAAAGTTTGGTGAGTCCTTAACTCTGGGGATGATGTTTTTGATCTTATGTTATGAAATGACTTTCCTTCCTTTGATGTACTCTTTTGACTATGAGGGTGAGCCCGAAAAGTTGTCTTGGCCTTCGCTAAGCTCTTAGGCTAGAGGTGTTGTTGGATAAGTTATGTAATGATGCTTTGACCTTTGACTCTCTCAATTCTTGTATGTTTTTAAACTATGAAAGACTCCCTTAGTCCCTTTATCCTTTTTTATGTTCTCTTGTTGTTGTTTACTTACTTTCACAACCAAGGATATGTAATGATATGCTAAAAGGCTTATTTAGGGTCCTTTCGGGTTTCTCATTCGCCGTGTCACGTCAAGTCCCTAGGTTCGAGTCGTGGCAATTGTGATTCCTAAAATTGAAGTAATGTTTGGGTTATATTTATCTACTGATTTTGAGTTTATTTAAGCTATATTATGAGGGCTTACATTGCATTTATAAAGTTACGAATATGCATGTCCCTTTAAAGTTGTGTTATGCATGGATATTCCACATTATGTTTTAAATGTGAATTTTCTTTATGATTTTACTTGAATCTTATGATGTAATATTGAATTAAGTTTGAATTTATATTACCCATGTCTTTTTCTTCACGTTTATGACATATGCATTCATGTACATGAGATTTTATGGAAATTATGAAGCAGGTTAAGCTCGATTATATTTTATGATACAATGTTGATATGATATTGGTTATGACAAGAATGTGATCACATATATGTCTAAGATTATGTCTCATTGAGAAAATTATGGGTGTTTACACCACTATGTTTAAGGGAGCATTAATTGTGGTTTGATTTGGAGTGGGCTATCTCTAAGGGTCTATACTCATCTCTCAAAAAGATGCTCTAAGGAGCTATCCCTATGCATGAAAAATATGTCATGAAGAATGTTTTGGCTTTTAGCCGATTATGCATGATTATGAAGAACGTGATTTGGCCTTTAAGCCTAAGAATGCATATAATGATTTAAAAGTATTATGCCTCTATTGCAAGCATATATATATATATGTATGTATGTATTCTAGTGGGATGATGACCTAACACTGATAGATTGAATGTCGGCAAGGACTATCCAAGGGTCCATACTTCTTTCCTTGAATTATGTTCCTAACATAGGATTATGTTTATGCCCCAAGGGAAAAAGTATGTTAAGGATCTACCTTTGGAAGTAGGTCACTTTTTATCATTGTGGAGGAGACTACGGGGTCCCAAGGCATAGCTCACTTGGTCTCATATCGGTTATGGTCTCATCCTCAATATATATGAGAACTATTTTCTCATTCATGCATCATGCTCATCTTTGCATATTGATAGACTACTTTCTTGTTATATGATTCTTTTTATATTACGTGCCTTTTTCATCTAAAATTCATTGCAAGTTGGTAAGTCATATGCATAGTATCCCTTATACATAGTACATTCAAATATACTAATTCATACTTTTGCCTATATGATCTCACCATGTAGGAACCAAGGACTATGTTCATCCATCGTATGACGTTTAACTTAGATCTTCAGTTTTGCTTGTTGTGGTGAGTCATTTCTTCCAAGGATAAACCGCCATATCCTCTACCTATGATGTTTTATCTATTTTACTTATTTTTAGGATGATCCCGGTGTATGTCTTGGCCCCCATCCTATTTTATGAATAGTGGCATTGTTGGACATCTTGTAAACCTCTTTATATTTATGTGCTAATTGATGAATAATGTTTAGTATATAGTTATTCTATTATGTTGATTATGAGCTTATGTTATGCATTTATGTTATACTATGGAAAATCTTAAGTCCCAAATTGTCCCCATAGAGTGAGTCATACTTACCCACCCCTTAGTTCTTGTGTGCTATGTGCTACGTAAATCCATGTTAATCCCTGTCTCTATTACATCCCAATAGTGTAAGTCCTACTTTTCCATCCCTTAAAACTTTGTATTTACTATTTTCATGCGCATCGATGATGTGTGAATAGATGTTATGAGGCTTATTTGGGGACTCTTGGGTTCTCATTGGCCATGTCACTCCTACGCCTATGTCTAGGTCGTAACAACATCGATAGGAGAATATTACTTGTCAAGGGTAATCTACACCACACTATACGAACCACGTCCTTTCAGTGGATGGTAACCTTCCCTACTAACACATTAGTTTAGAAAGATTTCCATTATCATATCACATCAATCAATAAATAATCATCCTTTACGACTTGATCATTTCGGTAATGACTTTCATTCCTATGTTGACACATAGTTTAAGGAAAGGAACACCCCTAATCCATTGGTTCTAAGTCAAGATATCCCACGAGAATACTTATACATATACATACTTTCAAAAGAGACATTAATCATTTCAAATCTTTTCAATGCATATTTAAGCTCAAAAGCCAAATCAAAATTCATAATCATGATACTCATGCATAGGAATAGCTCATGCACATGACATTTTAGTGCATGCATACAATATGCTCAAAGAGCCAATAACAATAGACATTTATGTGATCACATTCTTTTGATAACCATAATCTTGTCAAAATCATATAGATAAACATAATTGGGCTTAACCCACTTCATAATTTTCATAAAATCTAATATTCACGCATCTGGCCAATAGAGATTCAAACTTAAATCAACAATACATTATGAAATTCAAGTAAATGCATAAGTAAAATTCACGTTTAAATCATAATATAGGTTACCAATGCACAAAACAAGCTTTAAAGGGGACATGCACTTTCATAACTTCATAATAAATAACAACAACAACAACAACATACCAGTGATATCCCACAAGTGGGGTCTGGCTGGGGAGGAAAGATTGTACGCAGACCTTACCGCTACTTCATAGAAGTAGAGAGACTGTTTCATAATCTCAATGCAAATCATCATATTAAGGCTTAAATCAACTCAAAATCATCAATAAAGCATAGCTCATACACATCTCTTTATGTTATACGTTGAGTTAGAGTTTTTATACAATGACTTTTGGTTCTTGGGTAGTATTTTACACTGTAAAGTTTTTTGTTTGAATTTACGGGAACTCAACTTGTTTCGCTTATTTAAATTGGCTTTCTTAACTTTATTGCCTATATTGTTCCAGCTTAGTTAGTTAAATTTGAACATTTGGTTAGCTCACCGAAAGGTTAGTGTGGGTGTCACTCACAGCCTATTAAGGATCCTAACAGAATAACACCATTTTGAGAATATTTAGTGTGAAAAAACTCATTATCATTACTCCCACTTTAGATTCCACAACCTATTTATAAAGTTTAGCTATTCATAATCAATAGATGAACAATAAGATAATTATAAATAATTAAAGAATACAAAGCTTACAACGAGAATAATGAAGTGAATGATTTATACCTTTGCTAAAATATCAATATTTGCAAGAGAACTCATACAAAAGAGTATTTTCTTCCAATATCTGTGTACAAAATCGCTAATCCAAAATATGTCAATCTAGAATTTCATGAATAATGAAAGATTAATATTAAATACTAATAAAAAATCTCAAGAATAATGAAAAACTAATATTCAAAACTTAGAAAGGTACACATAACTAAAGATTTAAAATTTAGAGCTATAATATTATATTGCTACCACATCGAAATTATGTGACTATATTCTCATGAGTATGCTGTCCATATTCAGGATTAATCAAAGTGTAAAAAAATTTCTTTAGGCTGTTTTCATTTTTGATCACATTCCAAGACTGCTAATTGTAATAGGTCCTTTAACTTCCAAAATTTTATCATTTTTTTCCAATCAAAGGGAAGGGAGTGCGATCTACAAACACTTTTAGCTACTCTATTCTTCTGGTCAAGTTCTTGTTCATAACTTTAAACCCTTTTTGGTTTTCTAGAATAACAATGTGTACTCAAGTAAAACAGCAGTGACAACTTGTACAAAGTGGTTGGAGTGTAGGGATGAGAATGAAAAGCAAAAGCTTAAGATTATCTATAAGCAACGAAGACAGAAGCAAAGATAACAAATGACCTGTGCTAATACAACATCATTTGAGCACCTATATGTGGAGCTAAGTGATAAAAATAGGGACAAGAAATTCTATACACTTGAAAGAGAGAGAGAGAGAAACTTGTGACTTGGACCAAGTGAAGTGTATTAAGGATGAGGAGGGTAAGGTATTGGTGGATGAGACTTCCATTAAGTTAAGGTGGCAAGCCTACTTCCATTAGCTCTTAAACAAAAAAAAATAAAGATATTGTGCTAAGTAAGTTGTCACACTCCGATGGTCAACAAGATTTTGGTTATTGTAGGCATTTCAGAGCTGAGGAGGTCAGATGTCCTATTAGTAGAATGAAGAGAGGGAAGGCCATCGGTCCTAATGAGATCTTTTTTGAAGAGCATGGTCAAGGATGGTATAGAGTGATTGACTAGGTCGTTCAATGATATTATAAAGACTGCTAAGATGCCCGATGAATAGATGTGGAGTACAATAGTTCCTTTGTACAAGAACAAGGGTGATATTCAAAACTATAACAATTATACGGGTATCAAGTTGTTAAGTCACACTATGAAGTTCTGGGAGAGAGTAGTGGAGATGAGGTTAAGAAAAGGAATATCTATTTTAGAGAATTAGTTCAAATTGATGTCAAGGTGATTGACTATGGATGTAATTCATCTTGTTTGGATATTTAGTAGAGAAATATAGGGAAAGAAAGATGGACCTTTATTGATATTGAGAAGGCATAAAACAAAGTTCTGAGCCATGTTTTATGGAGATGTATAGAGATGAAAGGTGTTCCAATGGCATATATTAATGTAATAAAGAACATGTACAATAGAGTCAAAACTCGAGTAAGAACTATGGAAGGAGACTCAGAGTATTTTTCTATTGAGACAGGCTTCATCAAGGATTTGTGCTGAGCCTTTTCCTTTTTACGTTAGTAATAGATGAGCTAACACCAGTCTATTCAGGAGGAGGTTTCATAGAGTATGCCATTTGTGGATCAAATTGTACTGATTGATGAGACTTCAACTAAAGTTAATGATAGATTGGAGGTTTGGAGATAGGTTAAGGAATCTAAAGGGTTCAAACTGAGCAGGACCAAAATAGAATACTTGGACTAAAAATTTAGTTGGAAGGAAAGAAGCAGACATTGAAGTGACCCTTGACACCTTATCCATTTGCAAGAGAGAAAACTTTAAATATCTTGGATCTATTGTACAGAATAATGGAGATATAGATGATGATGTCACACATCGTATTGGAGAAGCATGGATGAAATAGAGGCTTACCTTTGAAGTATTATGTGGTAAAAAGATACCACCTAAACATAAAGGTAAGTTCTACAGAATGGTGGTTAGACTGTCTTTCTTGTATGGTGTAGACTGTTGGCTAATAAAAAAGTTGAGATAGATGTGTCGACATACTAGAAGTGATAAGGTTAGATGAGACCATTTGAGAGAAGTTTGAGATAGCCCCTGTGGCTGACAGGATGAGGGAGCGAGACTGTGTTGGTTTCGACATGTGCAGAGAAGAAGTACTCATGCTCCTGTTAGAGGGTGCGAAAAGCTAGAGTTAGGGGTTACTCGGAGGGGTTGAGGTGTAACAATCGGTAAAATTACCAAAGTAATCGTAGAGGAGAGATGTGCATATAACACATCTTCCAATTTTCTGAAGGCAAATTCGAGGCCAGATATGCGATCACAATGAAAAATTGTATGGAAAAATGGTCCTGGTCAATTTTTAGAGCAACTGGAATAAAAGATAATTTTTAAGCCTGAAAACGAAAAGTAGTATCTGTGTGCGACAGAGGCGTGCCACGCCTTTGTAGCAGACCCAGACTTTTTAAAATCTTTTTGACAGTACTGTGAAACTCATTCAAAAAAATTTTGAATAGGAAATATGTATCAGTGTGCCCAGTGCGCATCACCAACTGGTTATTCCAAAGTGAAAATTTTTTCTAAAATTCATGAGGGGCATTCTAGATAATTCTCAACCTCTCATAAACTCAAAACATGATTAAAATAGGTCATTTTGTGTGTAAAAAGGATTTTAAACCCCATTCTAAGTACTTGAAAAGTCTAAGGCCTGAGAGAAGAGAAGAAGAGCTTGAGATTAAAGAATTCAAGGAAGAAGTTTTGAAGGTTGATTGTTGATAGCTTCACCCAGGTATGTAAGGGTAAACATACATGTTTTCTTGAAAACTAGATTACTTACATGTATTTTCATTGGTTGATGATCATCATAAACTTGTTTTCTTGAATTGAATATCTTACCTGAGATATTGCATAAACCCTATATGTTAACGTTTGAAAGCATGCATGAATGAATATAGGGATTGAGTCTAGAGCATTGATTGAGAATGTCAATTGTGATTGTGATTGTGATGTGAGGATGATGATAGGTTAATAGTTCTTAATGGTCTATGTGTGTGCCCAAATGAACTCTAATGAATTATCTATTTGATTGTCCCTTAATGATTGATTTAAGCCTTGAGGTATTGACTAAGAGTTGAATTGATGAGATGAATAGAGTCTCTATGAGACTGATTGAATGATGAGTGCCTTCGTGAAGCTGATTTGAGATGAGTTAATTAAGATGATTTGATTAGATTGATTGTCTTATGAGCATTGTGTTTTGGGAGAAGTATCGAGCACTGAAAGAGTAAGAGTTAACCTAACTTGCACTCATCAAACTACGTAGCCAAGCATATGTGAGGATTAGAACCATTACATTTCATTAGGTTCCCTATTGATAAAGTCCATGAAACAATAAAGGACTTGTTGATTTGTTTGGCTCCCAAGTGGATTTGATTCGTTCTCTACCTCACAAGTACGGAAGGATCATGGCAACACCAGTAGGATGTTGTACAATCACTAGCTCATAAGTGATTATTGTTGGATAAGAGAAACTCCCAGAAAGTTCCCATATTGACCACTTTGAGTTGAGATGAGATGATATGAGTTTAGTTGAGGAATTCCTTTGATATGAGTTTGATTTGATTAAAAAGGTTTGATTGGTTTGATGGGTCACTTGTCTACTCTTTATTCTTGCTTTAGATAGACACCTGACATGTTGATTGATTACTATTCTGAATTAATGTTCTTCTATATTATTCTATGTGGTTCTATTTTATTCAACTATTTTACATACCATACATTCCACGTACTAATGTCACTCGGTGATGCACCAATTTATGATGAAGATACAGGTGTTAGAGATTGTCAGCAGGCACTTTGTTGAGGATTTAAGCAATTCGACTGATTTGGTGAGCCTCCCCTACTATGGAGGATTCATTACGTTTATTTCATCTTGCTTGTTAGAGTTAGATGTTGATTAGTTTTATTTTGATTTGAGTTAGTAATGGGTCTATTATTGGCACCACTTGATAGTGATAGAGGCTTCATAGACTACAGTCGAATGTTAATGTCAAGACTGTTGAGCTAGTTCTTTCTATTAGCCTTTTTATTTATTGATATTATTGACTAGATGAGATGTGCCCATTTCCTTCCTTAGTCTTCCACTAATTATCTTGAGTTATTTGTCGGATGATTGTGATGAGGCCAAGTGGTTCGCTTGTTGACTAGCAATAGTCTCTTAGTGTCAATTATGTCTAGAAAACCTTCCTGGGACATGATAAATTTTATATCAGAGCACAAAGTTCAAGAATCTTAGGGAGTTTATGAAGCCATGACTAGTAGAGTCCTCATTATTGGTGTTAAGAGCTCCACATCCATAATAGGGAAGCTATAAGACATTAGGAACTGTCTCACTTCTTTCATATTCGAAATCGTGCGATAGAGTTACACTCTATGAAAAGCTCTCTTTCAATTTATACGTTATGCATTTACAGAATTATGATCATGTCTCCAAGTAGAGCTGATAAAGTGAAAAGGATTCCAGCTAAATAAAATACTAACCAACTCGAGTCCCAGAATCAGGATAGACCCATAGGCCCAACCGTCCCTGCCGTGCAACTACTACAAGCTGACATTAACACTGTTGAGCTTTTCCAGGCCATCCAGACTTTGGCCCAGGCCATGACAACATTGGTTGCTATACAAGAAACGGGCAGGCAGGGTGTTCCAAATACATTCGGAGTTCGTGAATCCTTCAAGATAAACCCGCATAAGTTTAAGAGGTCGAAGAAGAATAAGAACATGAGTCGCTTTCAATAAAGGCCTCATAACCTTAGAGCTCAAGGATCTCAATCATAGGCAAGTGTGGCCTGAGGTTCCCAAGGTAAGATATATTGTGGCACGTGTGGCAAGTTTCACTTGGGAGAATGTCGTGAAGGGAGTACCAGATGTTACAAGTATGGCCAAATTGGTCAGCTATAGAGGGACTGTCCAATGTGGTCCTACAAAGCTCAACCATCTATGCTATCATGACCAGTTAAAAAAGATTAGGAAAGTTCTCCAGATGTCTCCCCAGATATTGTGACGGGTATGATTTAAGCCTTTACTTGCTTTTGATGTTACCCATGAGAGAGGAAGTTATATATCTAATAGTTTAATGTTACCACCTAAGAGTGTGACTTGAGTCTGGTAAACCTTGAGTAGAGTTGTTGTCCTAGAGTTAGAAGGACGATAAAGGAAAGAAAAGGCCGAGATAGTAAGGGTGATGGCTGATTGAGGCATGTAGTTAGATTTATGTATATATTAGGTATGTAATGGGGTGATGAGTCGATTACCATAAGTTTTGTGAAAGAGTCATAAGTATCCTATGATTTTCGTGATGGGGTATAGAGAAAGAGTTATTGTTCAAAGGTGTTAGAGTATGCTCAAACTAGAAAGAAGTTTATACTGATGTATTATGATATTCGTATTTGTGAGGGTGAAGTATAGATGTTGAATAGGCAAAAGAGAGTACTTTTGAGGTGATAGATCTAAACTTGGCTCATGATTTTGAGCGACAGCCCTGTGAAATTCATAGAGTTATAAGCTTAGTCAGATAAAGAGGTATAGTGAATGCATGAGTAAAGAGGGGAGGTGTTGATTGATTATTGGCTGTGAGATTTTGGTAAACCTATATTCCTAATTTTACCTAGTAGTTATGGGTTAGTATAACATGAGGAAAGTGTGTGATGCACTGGTACTAGACGCTAAGCTTCAATTTTGGGGAGTAGTGTGAAAGAGGAGATAACATTATGATAGTGATAGTTTTAGTTAGAGATTTACCCTAAGGGGTTCACCATGGTGTGTGTTTGAAACTAGGTGTTGACTTACAAGAGAGTGTGATGTTATGAGTATGGTACAAATGCTATTAGATGGAATTGAGAATTGATGTAAGGATCCAGAATTTACAAGATTATATATGTCATTTAAGGCTGTCATGGGCTCCCACGACAAGCCAAGTTCAAAAGGATTTTCGTTGGCTAAGTTCGACACAAGTATCAGTAGAAGGGTCGACTTTGCACAAGCATAACTCTTAGCACATTTAGAACTGGCTGGCCTATGATAACTCAAATGAAAGTCCTTTGAGTTAGCTTTGTATGACACTTAGTTTCACCACATTTTGATGTCAGATGAAGGAGTTATGACCATTTTTGTGAGACCCTCCTGTACAATGAAGCCCCACGGGCACCTATACGTGCAATGGTGTCTTGTACGAACCGTGTGAGGTGTATTGAGTTCGAAAAGGCTACTATTGGATTAAGGCATGGGGAATGACAAGTGTCATGGGCTAAATAGCTTGCCACTAGCCGTATGGCTAGTCGTGGGGTGAGTATAAGAGAGGAATAGTGGGCGTTTGGGGGAGTTTTCTTGCTAAGTGTTGTGCCACGTCCCTCACCACGACTCGTGGTATGGTGAATGACCTGTGTCATGGTGCATGACCCATGGTCCTTGGAGTGGATCCTGGTCAACATTTTCTAGCACCAAGTATGGTGCCACGAGCCTCCACACGGGCCATGAGGCTCCACACGAACCATTGAGGCCTCCGTGGTCGCGATGAAATATCTTTTTCCAATTGATTTCCAACTTTAAATTTTAGACCAAATACCTTATCACGGACACTCCACATGACTCATGAAGTGCCACATGACCCGTGGGACCTTCCATGGGCCACAACTTTGCGAATATTTCCATCCGTTCACTAATGGCATTTTCGTAAATGCTAATTATTCTAATGACCCTTTTTGACTTCCTAAGCTATCTTAATCTTCCTAAAAGATCTAAATAATGTTCCAAAGGATAAAATTCACTACTGTCATCTCAATCACATTCCTAAATACTTTCAAGAGTATCCATTAAGTTCAAATTCAATTTCAAGGAAACCCAAGAACAAGTTTGGATTCCAAGACCCACTTCCAAGCTTCCATTCCTCCCAAACTCAATTCCAAGGAATTCAATGTCTAGGTTATGTGGGTTGATCTTTGATTTTCTTTCAATAATCAAGGATATACAAAATTATTTTCAAGCAATTTCATGGATTTCTAGTTTACTTTAAATCGGGGTTTTGAAGATTATGAATCCAAAAATTCTAATTATGCATGGGTAGTGTTTATTTAAGGATTTAAATGTAATTAAACTATTTTATGACGATATTCTTTGGGGTTTATGGAATTTCAAGTATAAATGTCCCCTTTGAGACTTCTAAATGCATGGGTGATTATACTGTGATTTTAAATATGGATTTAATTATGTTTTTGATTGAATTTCATATTATATCATTGATTTTATATTGAATCCTAATTACCAATGTCATTCTCTCATTATTCATAGCATATGCATTCATGTACACGGGTTATTATAGGAATTATATTATGGGTTAAACCCAATTATGTTCTTTAGCATGATTTGGATAAACTGTTGATTATGACAATATTGTGATCACATATATATCTTTGCTTTTGGATCTTTGAGAATTTTGAGTGCTTGCACCATTTTTTATATGAATGGGCTATTCCTACACATGAGTATAAAGACTATGAAATTATGTTTTGGCCTTTAAGCCTAAGAATGCATTGAGATAGTTTTGGCAATGATTTATTCCTTGTGAAAGTATATATATATATATATATTCTTGTGGGATGACGATGTAGCATCGATGGATTGGGGGCATTAGGGCTATCCCATGGGGCCTTCTCTCTTTCCTTGAACTATGTTCCTAGCATAGGTTTCTGATCCAAAAAGGGAGTTATCCCGTAAGGAGAAGAAATGATTTGATTTGTGATTTTGTGAAAATCCTTTCCGAAGAGGGAGTTGTCTCATAAGGAAGGTTACTTCATATAAAGAGGAAGTTGTCCCATAAGTTGAAATATGGTCTACCCTTGGCAAGTACATCATCTCTTTACCAATGAGGGGATTTCATTGGAATTCTAAGTAATAGCTGCTTGGTCTTACTTATGTCGGTTGAGGTCATATCCCCAATATATATAAGCGCATCATTTGCATTTCATGCATAATGACTTCATAGTATCTCAAATATTACATTCTTCGATATTCAACTCGTTCTATATTATATGCCTTATCATCTAATGTCGATATGCAGGTTTTGGTAAGTTACATGCATTTCACCCCACATACTTAGTACATTCAAATATACTAATGCATATTCTATGCCTATATGATATTACCATGTAGGAATTGGAGCCCCTATCAATTCTCCTCGTGGCTAGACGGATTGTTCAAGTTAGCTTTTGGTGAGTCCTTATGTCCAGGAACAATATCTATCTTCTTTCATGATTATGTTCAGACTACATCTTATATATTTTTGAAATACTTATGACTATGAGGGTGAGCTCGGTTATTTGTCTTGGCCCTATTGAGTTTTATGTCTAGAGGTGTTGTTGGACAAGCTATGCTTTACGCTTGAGCTTTGACTCATTTATGTTATTCAATTGTTTAACTCTTTACCTTAAACCCGATTCCCTTTGTTTATGCTTATCTCTTATTATCATTTTAATTGTTTCCATAATCAAAGATGTAAATGATATAGTATGATACTTTTTGGGGTTCCTTCGGTTCCCTCATTCGCTGATCATGTCTATGTCCTAGGTTAGAGGCATGACAAAGATGGTACCAGAGCACTAGATTGTTAGATCCTCGGAGTCCAACACACTGCATCTATTAGAGTCTTATTCATGGTTTTATTTTGCACCATAACTATGCATAGGAGGCTATGAGGCATTCTAGGAAATATTTCACTCTTCATTATCTATATCGTGCGATAGGGTTAGGTCCCCTATGGCTTATTGCTAATCCCTAACTATTATATTTCATGTTATGTCTCAAGCTACTCAAGATGGTGATATGTCGAATGCAGAGTTTGTAATGCTCTATGGGTAATGGCTAAAGCGGTGAAAAGATTGGCAACTCAACTCAATTTATAAATGGGCACTCCTGAGACTTCTAGTGGTGAGATGAGAGGTAATGAGGCCAAGATAGCCTATGTTGAGGGTACGTTCTAAAGTTCCAAGGGGAGAGATAGGAGTGGTGTGGTGCCATATGCTAGGTACCCAAAATATGGTAGATGCCATAATGGCCCTGTTTTAAGAAAACCAATACATTGTTATGATTGTGGACGGGAGGGACATAAGATAATAGATTCTTCTTATAGGCATTAAAAGGGAAGAGATAATGAGAGGGTGAAAGGGCCTAGACACCGACAGTGTGGGAAGGGCCATGACGACCTATGTTTGGAGAAGTCTAATGCTTGCTTGGATTGTGGTAGATTTAGGCACAAAGTTAGTAGTTGTTCTCTTGCTCAACCAAAAAGAGGTGATAGTGGGATGACTAATCCCAAGTGTTGAGAGTGTGAAAAGAACCATGGTAGTCCATGCTTGAGGAGGACCAATGCTTGTTATGGATATAGTAAAGTGGGTCACAAGCTAGTTGATTGTCCATATGTTCTAAGAAAGTGTAATAAGGGTAGTCGACCTTTGGATTGAGGTGGTCATGTTGATAAAATGGCTCAATAAATGTATGAGGTATCCGATGCTATTATTGGTAAGTTAAAGTTTCCTTAGCTTTGATGTGCATGCATTGTCAGGCCCGGTGTGCCACTGCTTTCTCTCTATTCTTTTGGTAGCTAGTGGGGGTTCTAGTGTGTCCAAGTTGTTGTGTTGACTTTTAGTGTCTATCTTTTTTATTGTATATAGTTGCTAGGAGATTCATAGGTGTTGATATGTGTTTGTATTGTGTTAGGTCTTGTCTTGCGATCTTGGTTAGACTTAGATTGTTATGTTGTGGTTCTTGGGGTAGTTTGGGCTACTAGTATGACATGTTTATAATAAATATAGAACCTGTAAGGTTTTAATATGATGGGTAGGGATGGTTGATTTATTTGGTCAACTACGATGGGATAGTCACTTCTCTAAGATTGATTTGAGGTTCAGGTTTCGTTCCTAAGTGTGAATGAGGGTGGGTGATACCCCTAAGTGTCCTTTGGACTAGGAATGAGCATTTTGAATAATGGTAGTGTTGTTTGGTTGGCTTATGCACCAGTTGTGTTTATGGGTTTCATGAATAGGGTCTTAAAATCCTACCTTGGCATACTTGTGGTGGCCTCTAGCAATGGAGTATTGAATTATTTAGAGCTTATGAATCACTTGGAGGTAGTGTTGCAAATCTTGGGAGATGAGAGGTTGTTTGCTAAATATGATAGGTGTGAGTTGAGGACAACAAGAAGGTGGTTCATTAGAACTCCTTAAGGATTATGACATGAGTGTGCAACAGTTGCCCATTGAGGCTAATGTTATGGTTGATGCTCTAAGTGAGGTGCCTAGGGGTAGCCTAGCATATGTGGATAATGGCAATAAAGAGGTAACTAGTGGGATCCATCAGTTGGTTAGATTGGAAGTTAGGTTGAGGAAAGTTGAGAATGGTAGTATTGTGTTCTTGGTGGTTCTAACACTTCTTCGGTTGAGGAGGTCTAGTTTAAACAAGGCCTTAATTCTGACTTATTAGAGTTGGAAGTTTTGGGTGAAAGGATGGTAGGGTGGAGGTTGTCTCCGATGGGGGAAATAGTGATTTAGGGTACCAAGTGGGCTAAGCATGTTTAAGGTTGACAATTGAGTTTAGGGTTGTGAGTCCTTATAGAATGTATACAGAGGGTGATAAGATTGCATAAATATGGGAACTTCCTATGAATAGGGGAGTGATTTTTCTAGTTCTTCGTGCTTCTAGGTTGAGAGGATGTGTTGGTGACTCTAGTGCTATAGAACTCTTTGAGGTTGAGGGTGTTGTGGAGGATAAGTTGACTTAGAAGAAGGTCCTGGTGGAGGTATTGGATGGAAAGGGTGGAAAAGATTATTGATAAGGGTGTGGCATTCATCAACATCCATCAGGGAAAACGACAAGTTAAAAGTACCATCCGATATGCCGAAGAAATCTTGATAAGGCGACATCCCTATCTTTTCCAATCTACCTAAGCATAAGGGCACTAGGTTTTTTCTTTTCCCAAGCAGTCCTGACCCTTCAATTCTTGAGTCTCATGGCATGACATGCTTGCATTTACATTGAAATGATTTACATTATGTTTCAAATGAATTGAATACATTTTTGGCATGAGTTTTAACTACTTTATGATCTTCAACTAGTACACTATGCATTGATCATATGGTTGGAGGTTTCATGTTCTAAGTCATGTCTTCCAAGATTTGTTTTTCAAAATTTGAAGGCAAATGTTCCCAAGGGGAGATGATGTAAGGACCCAGAATTTCCAAGATTATATATGTCATTTAAGGCTTTTATGGTCCCCTACGATAATCTAAGTTCAAAAGCATTTTCGTTGGCTAAGTTTGACACATCTACCAGTAGAAGGGTCAACTTTAAACAAGCATAAATCTTAGCACATTTGAATCTGGGTAGCCTATTATATGTCAAATGAAATACTTTTGATTTATGTTTGTAATGAACTTGGTTTCACCTCATTCCGATGTCGAATAAAGGAGTTATGACCGTTTTCGTGAGACCCTCCCATGCAGTGAAGCCCCACGAGCACCTATAAGGGCAGTGGTGTCTTGTACGGACCGTGTGAGGTGTGTTGAGTTGGAAAGGGCATGTTTGGCCTAAGTCATGGGGCAAGATCAGTGGCACGGGCCGTGTGACTTGCGACTGGTCGTATGGCTAGTCGTGGGGTGAGTACAAAAGAGGAATAGTAGGTGTTTGGGGGAGTTTTCTTGCTAAATGTTGTGCCACACCCCTCACCACGACCCGTGGCATGGTTCACGACCCGTGGTCCATGGTGTGGAGCTTAGGCAACATTTTATAGCACCAAGTATGATTCCATGAGCCTCACACAGTCCGTGAGGCTCCACATGAACCATGTAGACCTCTGTAGTTGCGACGAGACGTCTTTTTCCAATTGATTTTCAACTTTAATCTTTAAACAAAGTACCTTGTCACATTCACTCCACATGACCCATGGAGTGCCACATGACCCGTGGGACCTTCCATGGGATATCATTTTGGCAATTTTTTGATCCATTCACTAATGGAATTTTCATAAAGACTAATTATTCTAGTGACCCTTTTTGACTTCCTAAGCTATCTTAACCTTCCTAAAATACCTAAAAAATGTTCCAAAGGATAAAATTCATATCTCTCATCTAAATCACACTCCCAAATCCTCTCAACAGCCTTCATTAAGCTCCAATCCAATTTCAAGAAGACCCAAGAACAAGTTTGGATTCCAAGACCCACTCCAAGCTTCTGTTCTTCCCAAACTCAATTCCAAGGAACTCAAGGTCTAAGATATGTGGGTTGATCTTTGATTTTCTTTCAATCAAGAAGACCTAAAATTATTCAAGCAATTTCATGGATTTCTAATTTACTTTAAATTGGGGTTTTGAAGATTATGCATCCTAAAATTATAATTATGCATGGATAGTGTTTATTTGAGGATTTTAATGTGATTTAAATTGTTACATAAGGATCTTCTTTGGGTTTCATGGAATTTCAAGTATGAATGTCCCCTTTAAGACTTCTAAATGCATGGATGATTACACTATGAATTTAAATGTAGATTTAATTATGTTTTTGATTGAATTTCATATTATATTATTGAGTTTAGATTGAATCCTAATTACCCTTGTCATTTTCTCATTATTCATAGCATATGCGTTCATGTAAATGGTTTATTATGGGAATTATATTATGGGTTAAGCCCAATTATGTTCTATGACGTGATTTTGAAAAAATGTTGGTTATGACAATATTGTGATCACATATATGTCTTTGATTTTGGATCTTTGAGCATTTTGAGTGCTTTCACCATTTTGTATATGAATGGGCTATTCCTATGCTTGAGTATAAAGACTATAAAATTATGTTTTGGCCTTTAAGCCTAAGAATGCATTGAGATAGTTTCGAAAATGATTTATGTCATTTGAAAGTATATGTATATATATACGTATATCTATTTTTGTGAGATGATGACTTAGCACCGATGGATTGAGGGCGTTAGGGCTATCCCCAAGGGTCCTCTCCCTTTCTTTGAACTATGTTCCTAGCATAAGTTTCTGATCCAAAGAGGGAGTTATCTCATAAGGAAAAGAAATTATTTGATTTGTGATTTTTTGAAACTCCTATCCGAAGTGAGAGTTATCCAGTAAGGAAGGTTACTGCATATGAAGAGGGAGTTATTCCATAAGGAAAAGTATGGTCTACCCTTGGCAAGTAGATCGCCTCTTTACCGATGAGGGAATTTCATCGGGATTCTAAGTAATAGTCGCTTGGTATAACTTATGTCAATTGAGGTCACATACCCAATATATATAAGAGCATCATTTGTATTTCATGCATCATGACTTCAAAGCATCTCGTCTATAACATTCTTCAATATTCAACTCTTTCTATATTATGTGCCTTATCATCTAATGTCGATATGCAGGTTTTGGTAAGTTACATGCATTTGCATCCCACATACTTAGTACATTGAAACATACTAGCACATACTTTATGCCTACATGATGTTACTACATAGGAATCAGAGCCCCTATTGATTCTCCTAGTGGATAGACGAATTGTTCAAGTTAGCTTATGGTGAGTCCTCATGTCGAGGGACAATATCTATCTTCTTTCATGCTTATGTTCAAACTACATCTTTTATATTTTGGAATACTTATGACTATGAGGGTGAGCCCGGTCATTTGTCTTTGTCTCACTGAGTTCTATGTCTAGAGGTATTGTAGGACAAGTTATGTATTATGCTTAGTTTTGACTTATTTATGTTATTCAATTATTTAACTTTTTACCTTAGACCCGATTCCCCTTGTTTATGCTTATCTCTTATTGTCATTTTAATTGCTTCCTCAACCAAGAATGTGTAATGATATGTTATGAGGCTTGTTTAGGGTTTCTTAGGGTCCACTATTTGCCGGTCACATCTAGTCCCTAGGTTCGGGGCATGGCAAATGAGGATGAAACCTTTGATAGGAGAGGCTTAAGATGTGTAACCATGGCAGAGTAAAGTTGTGTGAAACTTTATGTTACGAGTGCTATAAGAATCTAGATAGTATATATGAATTTTCAATATGGATTAGGCTGAAGTAAGAATCTTTGTCATCCCAAGCAACTAAGTTGATCAGGGCGTATGAGTTTATGATGATGAGTTTTCTATTGTAGTTTAAGCCTTATACAAATGAGTTTATGGAAGAACAAAAATTGAGTGTTTGCAAATTTTTTAAAAAAAAAGTAAAAAAAGAAAAGGTTAGACTGTAAGGGTTGTGAAAAGTGATTGTGTACGTCATTAAAAGCAGCAACGATAAAAAGATTTCCACAAAGACAGGAGGAATCAAGAGTGTTATTTTTGAAGAGAGCCTTAGAGGCTATTTTATATGTACAACTATAGTGTAACAAAAGAGATAAGATGTTCTTATGGATAGCGATTCCCTGACCATGTGGGGATATGTACTTATAGTCTAGTAAGAGAATTAATTGGCAAACTTAGAGAGACAACCTTTAATCTAAGGGGAAGATGATGAGGTAATGAACCAAGGTAAGTCTTGAGTTTTTGATAGTGCTGGGTTGATCAAGATGAGATATCAATTCTTTTCCATCTCATGTAGTCCTTATACTTCAATCGAAGTGATATTCCATTCCTATCTTGTGTATGAGTGTCATGCCCATGGCCTAGTCCCATGCACATCATGTTGATTCCTGTTCATATTGAGTATCAATATAAGAAGTGATCCTGTCTCACAAATCTAAGAGTTTCCAGCCCTATGTTGGATGAGATATGACCCAAGTTTTACACTATATATAATTATTGAACTCAGAATGAGCCTTGAGAAATGAGGGAGCTCGTACTTCATTATGAAAGTCCTTAGATAAGGTTTCTCGATTGCAATCTTGCTAATGATCTTTCATTCCAAGCCCTTTTAGTGATCTTGTTTTCTAGTCATGATAGAAATATTGATAATAGTAGAGGAGTAGTGATTGATGAGAGAGAATGAGTATCCTAGATTCTGATGATGAGGTGATACCACTTTCTTTTAGGGTTATAGACGTGGAGTAGGAGTTATAGAGATTGTGATGAGTCTAATAAATAAGTAAAGAAATTCTATGATAAGAGTTCATATGATTGAGGGTGTAGAGGTACTATGTTAGGTTAAAAATCCTCTAGTGATACTATCCTTAAAGAGGCCATAAAGTGGTTAGAGTGACAGGCTTGAATGTGCGGTTTCCATTATGTGAGCAAGTGATGAGAACAAGCAATATTCTTGAAGAAGACATCACTATAGAGCTATGAGACATAAAGTTCAAAGGTTTTCATTGGTTAAGTCTGAACATCCTAATACTACTAGAACCTTGAGATTTAAAGTTAAGTTTGAATGGAAGAGAAGGAGGTGGTTAGGTGGAGATTTGAATGAGAACTATGAGCTTGCCTTGGTGGAGTAGAGTGCCATGAAAAGGAACATAATTGAGGTGAGGAGTTAAGATTGAGAATGTCCATAGAGTCTTGTAGATCACAATGGCCCCATTCGCGATTGGAGTTGATGACGTTCTTCTCACGTTTGATGACTGATTATCGAAGTGTTTAAGTGATTTGAATTAATTGAGTTTTGACATTTCATTTGTGCTTGATGGTGAGGATGTCTAAGATAATAGCTCTACTCTTGATGTGAACCAAATTTTCTATCTGAGTTGACGTGCATATTTTTGAGTTAGAGTAAAGTTTATTGAGGTTGATGAGGAGTTGAGAGTTTTATTGAGTGAGTATTGAGAAGAGTTGTAAGTATTACTCATGCCTTGATGTCTACCTCTACTCATCATTCGAGGACAAATGATCCAATAGGGGGAGATAATGTAACATCCAATAAAATTACTAAAATATTCCTAGAGGAGAGATGTGTGCATAACACATCTTTCTATGCTAAAATGGAAAATTCAAGACCAGAAATGCGATCAATATGAAAAAATGAGTGGAAAAATAGTCCCCATTAATTTTTAGATCAACCGAATAAAAAGATAACTTTTTGGTTCGAAAATGAAAAAACAGAGTCTGTAGTTGACCCAGACTTATTTTTTTAAAATCTTTTCGAGGGGATTGAAAAATCCGATCAAAATATTTCTGGAAACAAATACACAAGTGCGCCCAGTCTGCATCGTGGACTGGGTATTCTGAAGTGAATTTATTTTTCTAAAATACTTAATGGGAATTTTAGAAAATTCTCAACCCCTCCTAAATTAAAAATGCGATCAAAATAGGTCATTTTGAGCATAAATAAGGTTTTAAACCCCATTGTATGTCCTTTCTAAGTACTTGAAAAGACTAGGGCATAAGAAAAGAGAAGAAGAGCTTGAAATTGAAGAGTTCAAGGGAGAATTGTTGAAGGTTGATTGTTGACAGCTTCACCCTTGGTATGTAAGGCTAAACGAAAGCATGTGACTATTCTCCCATGTGCCCCGTAGATGGTCATAAAAGAGTAGAAAGTGCATGAGTCTCCATACATATTTTCTTGAAGTATTATATTGATAAATTTCTTGGAAACTATATTACTTACATATATTTTCATATGTTGATAATCATCATAAACTTATTCTCTTGAATTGAATACCTTACATGAGATAATGCATAAACCCTATATGTTAATTTTTGAAAGCATGCGTGAATGAACATAGGGATTGAGTCTAGAGCCTTGATTGAGAATGTCAATTGTGATTGTGATTGTGATGTGAGAATTATGATAGGTTGATAGTACTTAATGGTACATAAGTGTGCCTAAATGAACTCTAATGAATTGTTTATTCGATTATCCCCTAATAATTGATCTAAGCCTTGAGCTATTGATTGAGATTTGAATTGATGAGATGATTGGAGTCTCTATGAGACTGATTGAATGATGAATATCTCCATAAGGATGATTTAAGATGAGTTGATTAAGATGATTTGATTGGATTGACTGGATTGATTATCTTGTGATCATTGTATCTTTGGAGGAGTATCGAGGACCAAAAGAGTAAGAGTTAACTCAACTCCCACTCATCAAACTATGTAGCCAAGCTTAGATGAGGATTAGAACCATCACATTTAATGAAGGTTCCTTCTTGATAGAGTCCCTAAAATAATAGAGGACTTGTTGATTTGTTGGGGTCCCTAGTGGATTCGATTTATTCTCTACCTGGAAAGCACAGAAGGATTGTGGCAACATCGGTGGGATGTTATAATCACTGACTTATAAGTGATTATTGTCGGATAAGAGAAACTCCTAGAAAGTTCCAACATTGATCACTTTGAGTCGAGATAAGATGATATAAGATGAGTTTAGTTGAGTTCCTTTGAGATGAGTTTGATTTGATTGATGAGGTTTGATTGGTTTGATGGGTCACTTGTCTACTCTTTGTTCTTGCTTTAGATAGTCACTTGACATGTTGATTGGCTACTATTCTGAGTTGATGTTATTCCATATTATTTTACCTATTTCTATTTTATTTAGTTGTTTTACATACTATACATTCCAATGTACTGATGCTACTCAGCACTATATCACTTCATAATGAAGATATAGGTGTTAAAGATCATCAATAGGTGCTTTGTTGAGGATCTGAGCTATTCTGCTAATTTGGTAAGTCTCCCCTACTTTGGAAAATTCATTACATTTATTTCATCTTACTTATTAGATTTAGATGTTGATTAGCTTTATTTTGATTTGAGGTAGCCATGGGTCTGTCATTGATACCGCTAGATAGTGATAAAGAATTCATAGACTAGATTTGAATGTCGTTGTCAAGACTTGTTGAGCTAGTTCTTTCTACTATTCTTTTTATTTATTAATATAATTTTAAGACTAGATGAGATGCGCCCATTTCTTTCCTTGGTTTTTTACTGATTGCCTTGAATTATTTCATTGAATGAATGTAATGAGGCCATGTGGTTCGCTTGCGGACCAACAATAATCTCTGTGTGTTGGTTACATCTAGGGTACCCTCCAGGGGCGTGACAAGTGGTATACCAAAACATTATTGAGAGGAGGTGATCATACAAGATATGAAAAAATATGATCTCACCGAGGACATGACCTTAGATAGAAAGGAGTGGAGGTTGCGTATTAGGATAGTAAGTTAAGAGGTTAGTAAAGGTAGAATGATGTCTAGCCTTTTGATATAGTAGATTAGTGGAAGTAGTCGACTTTATATTATATTGCTATTATCCATCTTATATTTATTACTTTTTTACTATTATTTTTCTCATATTTGCATACTATCATTTGTTTTTCATTATTAATCGTTCTTTCTTTTTCTGTTTCTTCCTTTTTCTTCATATATAGTATTTTCTTATTATAGGGCTTAATTCTTGAGATGAGAATTTCTCAAAAAAAATTCATCTATCTCTATGAGCTAGTGGTAAAGTCTGCGTACATTTTATCCTCCCCAAATCCCACTTATAGGATTTCACTGGGTATGTTATTGTTATTGTTTGCTCAAGTAAAACAATCAAATAATTCTATTAAATTACATAATAAAGACATTACAAATTTATAAATCGATGCTAAATGAATTATAAATTAATGATTTATCAATATTTTTATTTTTTGCTTCTCCACAAGCAACTACTACTAATCCTAATAACAAAGTAATGATGACTTTGATTGGCTACTTATAAACTTACATGTAGTTAAGGCATCAAACTTCTTTTTGTCAAATCAAATAAGATTCCCTCAAGTAGCAAACAATTACTGTATAAATTCAAGCATCAATTAATAATTAGTTAATACTAAAATATAGAATATGCTCAAGTATGCTAATTACAAATTTTATGTGTTAGTTATTATGCAATTCATTTGTCCTCATAGCAAAAAAATCTTAATTCTTATCTCATATGAATATAAAAGAGGAGATGATCAGAATACACACTCACACTCTCAAATAAGGTCAAGTATCACAAGTGTCATGTCATATGCTTATCCATATTTTAAGACATACTTAAAAAATAATGAGTTAAACATCTTGAAAGAGTTTGTGAGTTTGTAATATAGTTTTTGGGTATAAGTAGGCCATTTATTTAGGTAAAAATGGCTTCTTCCTCTATATGCTATTTTTATCATTTTTTCTGCTCTTTTCTAGCTCTTCTTCATTTACACCTTTTTGCACCATCATAAGACATCTTCCTTATTACACTCTTTTGTTTATCCTTCATTTTTATTTATTATATATGTGTGCATATATGTAAGGTATATTGAAGCAAAAGTACAGTTGTGTACTTTGAAGGAACTTGGTCCTCTCTAACATCAATCTCTAACTCAGGTGAAGTACCTCCACCATGTCTCCTCATTGGTGTCACTCAATGGACCTGGCCTTGAATCCTAGCTAGGACTGTATCCCTTCCCTTGGCTAGGGTGTTAATAACCACCTCGAGAATTGCCTCCCTTCCTCTACCACTAGTTGAAGCTCTCCATCTAATGATCTATCAAAGAGAATATAGGTTGTCTCAGCATTAGTGTAAGTAACCACACAGGATAAGTATTGAAGGAATAAAAAAGAATTTCTCCTCATAGTCTTCATAGCCTCTAGAAGATAAGCAAGAAACATCTCTATGTCGATCCTTGCAAATCTACTAGATTTGACTTATACACACATAAGACTTGTAAATCTAGAGCTCTAACACTATTTTGTCACAACTCAAATAAGAGTGTGATGATACTTTTCTTAACTCACTATGACAAGTCATTTTAAGACTCGATTACACATGTAAAAATGAAAGTAAAATAGATTTCAAAAATTAAATAAACTAAATAAGTGAATAACTAAATCAAAAACTTTTAACACATCTAAAACTCAATGTTACATTTACAATCCTCTAAGTATTACATCAGAATGAAAAAAAATAAATCTTCATGTCATTGTAGAATAAGAACATAGTAAAGGAACATTAGAGCACATAGGGGTGACAAGCAGTTACATCTTAAATCTCCACAAACAAATGTAGACCGAGGATAGAAAAAAGGTAATTAATAGGGTCCGAGCTTGCAACTTACACAACTGTAAAAGCAAGAAGTGAGTTGTAATGACCTGGCCTAATACTGTGAAGTATTCTCCGTGTTTGGCCATAGCCCATTATAGATTTGTTCCTTTGGGCTTACCCCAAAAGACGCCTCATAGTATATAGACCAGTTCATTACTTTATATCTCTAGCATCTCTCCTGTGTTTTGCTAATGTAGGACATCTCCTCTCAAGATGGGTTGTTACATATACTCCCTCTATGGACTCAGCGTCCTCGCTGGGGTTTACCCCATCGCATGGGATTTGCCTAAACTCAGCACTGAGGTTTGCCCTGCCTCATTGAGATTTGCATAAACTTAGTTGAACTCTAGCGCCACATCAGCAATATGATTCGATATAGGTGATTGTGTATAGGATGACTAAATTGGCTCACTAATTAGCAATTAAGACAAACAATACTACGGAAGAGTATGCCAAAATGTACATCCAAGAGATTATGAGGTAGCATGGAGTGACCTTGTCCATCATGTCTGATAGAGGATCTCAATTCATCTCCCAATTTTAGGGATCATTTCAGAAAAGATTGGCTACAAAGATGAATTTGAGTATAACCTTTCATCCACAGACCAATGGTCAGGTAGAGCGTACAATTTAGACGTTAGAAGATATGTTGAGAGCCTGCATCCTTGATTTCAAAGGAAATTGTGATGATTACCTACCATTGATTAAGTTTGCATATAACAATAATTATCATGCAAGTATCCAGATGGCTCCCTATGAAGCTTTATATGGGAGGAGGTGTAGATCACCAATTGCATGGTTTGAGGTTGGAGAAACAGAGTTGATTGGGTCTGACCTGGTCCATCAATCAATGGAGAAGGTTAATATCATTAGAGAGTGATTAAAGACTATGCAAAGTCACCAGAAATGCTACACCAATATGAGGAGGAGAGATTTGGAGTCTGAAGTGGATGACTGGGTATATTTGAAAGTGTCACCTATGAAAGGTTGTCATGAGATTTGGGAGGAAGGGTAAATTGAATCCACGTTATATTATACCCTATCAGATTGTAAAGAGGATTGGGAAGGTTGCCTATGAATTAAAGTTAGCTTCCGAGTTAAATAGTACTTATCCGGTGTTCCACATATCGATGTTAAAGAAATGCTTGGGAGATCCTAGTTTGGTAATCCCTGTGGAGAGTATCAGAGTGAAGGATGGTTTGACCTACGAAGAAACTCTGGTCCAAATCCTTGATCGTCAGATCCACTTATTGAGGACTAAAGAGATTGCCTCAAGTAAAGTCCCGTAAAGGAATTAACTCATTGAGGAGGCTACATGGGAAGTTGAGGAAGAGATGAAAGCAAAATATCCACACTTACTCGTGTCAATGGATGAGAATGTCAAAGTAAATTTCTTATCCTTGACCAAATTGATTATCTTTTCTTGATTGTCTATTCGCGAGTCTAAATAGAGATTGTTGATAAAAAGGAAGAGTTGAAAGATAGATTATTAGATTGAATGTTGAGAGGAGTCTTGAGTCTATTTATGCCTTGATATCCTCCCTTACTCATCATTCGAGGACGAATGATCCCAAGGGGGAGATGATGTAACACACGATAAAATTATTAAAATACCCCTAGAATGGAGACCTGCATGTGACACATCTTTCCAAGCTCGGATGGAAAATCTAAGATTCAAATTGTGAACAGATCTAAAATTGAGTTAGAAAGTGGTCTCGATTCAATTTAGTAGCAACCAGATCAAAAATTTATTTTCACAAAATTGGCCAGAAATAGTAAGGGTACCCGATAGGGCCACCACGTGGACTTATCGCGGACCCAAAATAGTGAGGGTACACAACAACTCTGTGATGCGAACCCATCACGGACCCATACTTATATATTTTTTAAAATTCTTTGATGGGATTGAATTTCTGAAATCCACAGGTGCACGGCTGGTCCACGTTGTAGACCTGTTATTCCCACTAGTTTCACCAAAGTTTAAAATTTTAAATTTTTTGAAGGGCATTCTAGATTTTTTTTACCTCTTTTATACCTAACCCATAACCCCTTTAGGTCATTTTGATGAGTAAATAGGGCCAAAACCCCCATTCTAAGTCCTTTTTTACCACACTTGAAAGTTAGGGCTTGAGAGAGAAGAAAGAAAAATGTAAGATTGGCGAATTCAAGGAGAATTCTTGACGGGTGATTTGAAGAGCTTCATTCTAGGTATGTAAGGCTAAATGAAAGCATGATATTGTTCTCTCATGTGCCCCATAGGTGGTCTTAGATGAGAGTTGAACGTTCTTGAGTTTAAATGCATGATTCTTGATTATTTTCTTGAAAAGATTATGATTTTTTACATGTATTTTCATATGTTGATGATCATAACAATCTTGTTTTCTTGAACTGAATATTTTACATGAATTATTACATAAACCCTACTTATTGTTTCTCAAAGATTGCATGAAAGAAGATAGGAATTGAGTCTAGAGCCTTGATTGAAAATGTGATTGTGATTGTGTTTGAGATTGAGATGTGAGAATGATGATGAGCTAATAGAACTTGATAGTCCCTTGAGTTTCCATAAAATAACTCTAACGATTTGTCCATTCAAATATTCCCTAATGATTTGTCAAAAAATCCTTGAGTCACTGATTGAGATATTGGTTGATGAGATGATTAGAGTCTCTTCGAGACTAACTGAAAGATTATCCTCCATAAGGTTGATTGAGATGGTTTGATTAGTTTGATTGATTGATGAGAGACTTTATAAGGCTGAGTTGAGATAAGTCAATTGAGATATATTGACTGGATGGATTATTTTGTGAGTACTGAGTCATGGGAAGAGTATCGAGCACTTTAAGAGTAAGAGTTAGTCCAACTCGCACTCATCAAACTATGTAGCCAAGCGTAGGTGAGGATTCGAACCATTACGTCTCATTATGGTTCCCCCTGATAGAGTCCCTAAAACAATAAAGGACTTAACTTTAATAGATAACTGGGTTCCCTAGTGGATTCGATTCGTCCCCTACGTGGCAAGTATAAGACAGTTGTGGCAACAACGACGGCTTGTTGTACAATCACTGCTTCATAAGTGATTGTTGTCAGATAAGAGAAACTCCCAAAAAGTTCCTACCTTGAGTACTCTGAGTCGAGATATGATGAGATGAGATGAGATATGATGAGATGAGTTGACATGTGTCCTTCGGAGACGAGTCTGATTTGATTGATAAGTTGATGGGTCAATTGTATACTCTTTAATCTTGCTTTAGATAGGCATTTGGCATGTTAATTACTTTCTATGTTGAGTTGATATTGTTTCTATATTGTTTTACCTATTTTGATTTCACTAAGCTATTTTACATAGTACATCCCAAAAGCTGATGTCCTCTTTTGGACTGCATCGTATTATGATGTAGATACACATGATAGAGGTTGTTAATAGGCAAATCATTGAGGATCTTCGAGTGTTCAACAGATTGGTGAGTTTCCCCTACTTCGGAGGATCCATTACATTATTCTTCATCATGCTTTAGATTTAGAGTTGCTTATCTTTTATTTGATTTAAGGTAGCAATGGGTCTATCATTAGCACTACTTAATAGTGATAGAGGTTTCATAGAATAGAGTCGAATGTTGATTGTCCAGATTGTGAGTTAGTTTTTTTACTAGCCTTTTTCTACATTATTGTTGAGACTAGATTATGAGATGTGCCCATTTATTTTTCCTTATCTTCCGCTGACTATAAGATTGTTGATTGAATGAATGTGATGAGGCCATGTGGTTTGTTTGGGGACTAGCAATAGTCTCTAGGTGTTGGACACGTCTTGGGTCCCCTCCCATCGCGTGACATGAGTACCCAACAATATGATACTCAACAAGCAAAGTACTAATATATAGTAAAACATTGAAGAATATACAGGTACTCTTATCACCAAACTGAACTTCCACAACTACAATCGGCATGAAAATCAACTCAACCTAAAAGTTCATAATTCACTTAGTACATAGTTCGAAAGCGAGTCATCAATAGAATAAGTTATAAACATTAAGTTCCTCAACTAATAGAGTTACCAAAGGTGTATGTATAATCCATGAAAAATAAATAATGTGTAATATAGTACAATAAAATTTCAAGTAAAATGATGTATTTGTCCTATGATACACATCTACTATGAGTCAGACCAAAATCCATGGGAGACTCCCAAGGTCCATGTGTCCACCAATATCATTTCCTCATGGAATAAATTGTCACGACTCTAAAATAGGCATGATGGTACTCATCTTTTTCCACTAAGACAAGTCAGCCTACAATCCAACTATAATATAAAAGGTACAGAATTATAATCAAAATGAAAGTTCAATTTAATGAAAATCCCCTAAAATCTGGTTATCACGTGCATAAGATTCTAATGTATTACAATAGAATCGAAAGGAAACACAAGTATCAAATAATATTGTCTCTAGAATAAAACAAAATCATAAATAGGAGTAGGGAGTCAGCTGGGATGGCAACAGCTATCTCTCGTAATCTCCACAGAGAGCCTCAGACCAGTACCAGTAGAGAGAGTATCACGATGATCCGAGCTCATAACCTACAAAAATATTGTAGCAAGGGGGTGAGTACCAAACATGCGATACTCAACAAGTAAATTAATAAACACAAAATTAAGTAGTATAGAATGCCAGTACCCCCAATACTCCAACTAAACCTAATTTATAACCTTCAAAATTACACCATCCAAAAATTCTATGATCAAAGCCTATTATAGTATAATCCTCATTTATCCCACTCTTATGTCATAGGAAATTTTTTTATAATTTATCAAGTCCTCGCTAATTCACCAAATGTCATTAAATCAATACCAATCTAACCATGTAAGGACATAAACAAGTCAGTGAAATAATAAATAACCAATCTCAATAGCACTCCATATAATCATAACAAGCTAGAGCATTATGGGATCAAGATGAATGCCATGAGATGTAATGCAATGCAATGCAATATCACATAGAATAATGCATATCTGTCCTATGATACACATCCACTGATCATAAATATGCCTCAGTCAGAATTCATAGGGGCCACACATAGACCATGTATCCGCCGAAACTATTTTCCTTCAGCAATTCTCATTTTTTTTCTAGTCGGAACCATTTTCCTTCGACTTTTCATTTTTTTTTTTCACTAGTCGGTACCATTTCCCTTCAGGTTTCTTTTTGGATCATTCAGCAAACACATAGTAAGTGCACAATAATCATATTCATGGAGATAAAGTATGCAAGATGCCATGCAAATTCATATATCTCAATACCATCACAACTTTAACAACATTCACATCTAAAAGTATGTATCACTTTGATGTCATTACCAAACAATCACTATTTCACATATAGTAAATCTCCATCATTAATTCACGAGTCAAAGATCAGCATAGCATAACTATCCAATTCAAAATATTTCAATCAAAACTTACATAAATCATTTTCAATACCTCACATAAGAAGTACAAGATTCTATATATTTTACAAAGGTTAAGAAAACCACTTGCCTTAGCCAAAGATAATCAATCAAGCAGTGGAGCCTTCCCCTTTTGAATGAAATCCGTAGAACCATAATCTAGTTAAATAAATTACCAAAATAAGATTTTAAAACTACTAATACTCATATTGCAATATGTTTAGTCTAGACCCAAAAACTCACAAAATTCTATAATTTATTTCCTAAATCCCAACCTAGGGTTAAGTCTCAAAACCTCCAAATAACACAACCTTAATGGTGTTCAATAACCGATCTCAATTTATTAAAACTAATATAATATCATGATAAATATAAGAAATTTCACTGTCAAAACCAAGTTATTACTAACAACTTTCATTGTTAAATCCAATGAGTATTATCTAATTCATACACCATAAGAAAATTATGTCATTGCCAAAGTTATGAAAAAGAAAGAGATAATGGCCACTACAAGGTCTTGTACACATACAACAACAACAACAACAACAACATTATCCCAATGCCTCAAAGGCTCCCGCCCATTGCGGGGTAAGAGGAGGTCGAATGTATGCAGCCTGTGAACTAGTAAGGGATTTGTCAACTTTAACATAAAGCATAAATTGGGACAATGCACTAATAGAAGAGAGGGATAACGCCATACTAATACAACAACTTTTTCTGACCTAAATAATAAATTCCTAAAGAGTGAACCTGCTAGATTTAAGGGTGAAGAGCTCACCTATGGTTTTCCACGTACACCTCTCTGCCAAGTTTTCATCAAAACCCTTTCTTCCTCTTTTCTAGTTTTATTTATTTATTTTTCTTTAAATCTAACGAAATATTAAAAGTAAAAAGAATTCTTCTAATTATTTTTAATAAATATAAGAAAAATAGTATAAATTTTTAAATAAACATCCACTTTAGCTCATAAAGTAAATTAGTTATTTGAAATTATCCCCCAACTAAATAATAAAAATTATGGAGTTTAGTTCAAAATACTCTTTTCAAAATTATCAAGATAAATCTTATAGGAAATCAAGAGCACTAATTCTCCAAATGACCTAACGGGTCATTACATTATTCACCACTAAAAATCATGTTTATCCTCAAACATAAGGAAGGAGAAGAAAGAATAATCGACATTACCAAAACCTAAATTATTATCTTCCAGAGTCAGTATTGACCTCCCCAAGTACGCTTCTCTTTAAGACTATTTTATCAAAATCAACCATTAAGAATTGAATTTTCAAGTTGAACCTCCGCAGATTTAAAATCAAAGGTGATGTTCAAGCCACAGACTAACCTATAAATCCAATCTAAATAACAATCCACTAGACCATAACTCAACAATTAGGATGAATTTTTTTTCTCATGTAACCAAGATAAAATTCTAAATCAATACTGGTCATAATTAAAAGTACACCTAAATCAACCATCCACATACACAAACCATCATGGGTCTTGTTAAGATTTCATTTTCACAATCAAATTTTTCCACGAGCTTAACTTATAAAATGTGATCTTTAAATATTGAATACTCATCATAGAAAACTAATTTTTTTCTTTTTAACCCAACGAACGAAAAGATCAAGTAACCACTTAGCGAATGGTACATTCAAACATATAGAAAATCTAACAACACTATCAAAATACTAGCTCCATAGTAGTGTCTATAAACAATCCTTATATGCAACAGAGTTACACCCAACATGCCTCCCATTCTATGATACATAGACAGAGCATAACCTCAATGATGAGATGAATATTAAGGCTGCTAGTTGACTATAAGTATTTATGGTAGCTCTTCTATAAATTCACATAAGCAAAGAAGTGCGTGTAGAACCATTTATATATTTTTACCATCCTAAACAATACTAAATTAATATGTCATAACTGAACTAATCAAGTCTGCACAAGCATCCTATCTTACTAAAACAAAATTGCAAGATCGGTTTATCCAATCCACCACTAAGAATTTGTCTACAAAAATGAAGATACAAGTGGTAATAGGCATGGAGTAATACTCTAAAACCTGCCCATAATGAAGTAGAAAGTTGCATAAAAATGCACGAAATTAAGGTCGAATGATACAAGATACTCCTTTCATAATGCCTCTATCCAACATTTTCATTTACCTGACCTCATCTCAGTTATACTCCATTTCATAAAACTCTACTCCCTCAACTTAAGCTTATAGATCTTACTTAATTTCTCATCTAACCATCTCCTCCTCTTCCAATCCAGACTACTTCTAAGTTTCAAGGCGTTATTCCCTAGATAATCATACTCATACAAAGCAAATCCTCAATACCGAACTCTAAACATCCATAGGGACTTTCATTAAAAGATCACTAGTCCTCTTTACTATCTCACTACTCTTCCTCAAACCCTTTTTATGAAGTCTTCACTAGTCTATCATTAATATTCATATAACAATCACCCCAAATTCAAGCCTATCACTCTAACCACTTCAACTATATTTTAGAATTTCCAAGCCCACTTAGCACTTCTACCTCCACCAT
>JAOTQJ010094312.1:0-11863 GCA_025642045.1 Solanum sejunctum
ACGTAGAGGTCTGTGGATGCATGTGGGTGTGGGAATTCACGTTGGTCTGATCTCGTTTGTATGATATGTTTGTTGGGAGGCTCTGCCACGACGGTGACCTTGTCGGCCCGCGTTTGTGTTTGTATACCTGCTTTTGTGACTATATTTGGTACTGTTGGGTTCGCTGTTTGTAGGTGGGTTAGTCAGTAAAACAGGGGAAACTCTGTCGAAATTTTTGTGAAATTCCTTAGCTGTCCTAAGCAAAGATTCAGTATAAGTGGTTGTCGCAGTGTCCTATCGGCACCATTCACGGACCCTGGGTTGGGTCGTGACACAACCACTCAAATTGGTTTATGGTTGTCCCACCCTACTATCCATGGTGTTCGAGGTATCAACCCCTCAAATTAGTTGATGGTTGTCACACCTTACAATCCATGGTGATTGCGGTATAGCACCCCCTCCACAAGGTGTGATCAACTTGCAACACTACAGATACTTTTCATGAAATCAATACATATATACCTTTCTTCCATCATCATAAAGTCATTCATGTCATAGGTCATGCAATGGATCATCAATAGCTCAAGAATCTAAAACCAGATATTTTATCAAACACTTGGCAGGTGTGTAATACTACTATAAAAACCATGCTATTCAAGAATGAAAACATGCAAGAAAAATTAAATTAAATCAACCCACCAACACTCGGTAACACCCTCATGCAATATACATCAAAACCTTTCGTCAAATCATATAATGGATCATAGATTCGTAGCTCAAAACATGCTTAAACAGTCACAATTTTAAGAAAACCTCAAAATAGTTCATAGTCAAATTCCTAATAAGTAAAATTCATAAGTAAATTAACTTAGAAACATACAATTTATTTAAAAAGAAAGGTTGGGCACCATGGGTGAAAGGACGCAATGGTTGAAACCCACATGCCTCAACTTTGGAGAATTACTTGATGAAGATTTGACTGAGAACTTAAAGCTTGAGTGAATTTCTTAAGATCTAGAATGAGCTTGGGACCCTTAATTTTAAATGAAATATTTGTCTAAGTGTTTAAGAAGGTTTTGGGGAATGTCTTGTATGATATGGGGTTGAAAGATTTCTAAGCATAGGTGTTTTATGCATGGGGAGTCCTAGGCACAAGACCCAAAGGCCTTGGACCGAACAACAAAAATTGGTAAAAAAAATATATGAGTCCGCGCCTGGTTGCGTCGTGCCAGGTACAAGGAAACCTCTTTAGAAGTTGGATTTTTAGATTTTCAAATTTTTACGATTGCTCTAAAATTGAGATTAGACTCATTATCTACTCAATTTTGCCCCTTAAACAAGAATATGAAGTTGGATTTGTGATATTACACACTAATTTTGAGATATATAAAAATTATGATTTTGGGCACTTCCGAGACACATTTTCAAGCACTTTTTGGGATCATTTTAATTTTTCCCCCTTTGAAACATTCGTCTTTGAATGTTAAAGAAACATATATAAGAGAAATAATCAAGATGAGTTCATCCCAACACATGAATGCAACAATGTAATTAAACATCATTTCAAAATCTCAATATAAATGTCAAAATTATCATGAACTTATCAACGTAAACATGAATGCATGCAATGACATAGGGCTGAAACATAAGACTTTAAGTCACATAGGAGACATGAATTAGTACCTTAGACTTGAGTAGAATGGAAGACATAGGGATATTTCTTTTGCATGTCTGCCTCGGCTTCCCATGTAGCACTCTCAACTTGTTGGTTTCTCCAAAGGACTTTGACGGAAGAAACATTCTTGTTCCTCTACCTCTTTATTGCCTATCCAATATTCTGTTGGAACCTCCTTATACATCAAATTGTCTTCAACAACCCCTACAACATCAAGAGGCACAATAGCTCTTAGGTTACCCACACACTTCCTTAACATAGACACATAGAAGACAAGATAAACCATATACATATCATTGGGAAACTCCAACTCCTAGGCCACGTTACTAATCCTTCTCAACACTGTATAAGGACCCATAAATCTTGGACTCAATTTACCCCTCTTACCAAAATGAACCACACCCTTCATGGGTGAAACCTTAAAAGTATACCCACTCACCAACCTTAAATGCAAGATCCTTTTTCCACACATCGACATAGGACTTTTGCCTACTTTGGGCTGTTATCAACTTCTCTCTTATCAACCTCACTTTCTCTAAGGCCTTCATAACCAAATCCAGACCCAAAAAACCATTTCCCCTACTTCAAACCACCCTACTAGGGATCTACAATATCTACCATAAAGAGCCTCAAAAGGAGCCTTACCAATGGTAGCTATCATTATAAGAAAACTCAATTAGTGGAAGATGATCATACCAACTACCATTAAACTCCAAAACATAAGTTCCAAGCATATCCTTAAGAGTTTGGATAGTTCTTTTAGCTTGGCCATCTGTTTAAGGGTGAAAGGCCATACTAAACTTTAGCTTGGTACCAAGACCTCTTTGGAAGGACCTCCAAAAGCCAGAAGTTAATTGAGCACCATGATCCCAAAATGATAGACAAAGGCACCCCATGCAATCTAACCAACTCATGGATGTATAACCTTGCATAATTTTCGGCACCATACGTAATCTTAACCGGTAGGAAATGTCCAGACTTTGCCATTCTATTAACCATAACCCAAATAGAATAAAAACCCTTTCTAGTTTTAAGTAGCCTAATTACAAAATCTATATTAACTTCCTCCCACTTCCAAGTGGGAATCTCTATATCTTGGGTTAGGCCACCCGTCCTTTGATGCTCCGCTTTAACTTGTTTGCAATTATGACAGCCTGATACAAGTTTGGCAATATCCCTCTTAATATGACCCCGTCAATACACTTCCCTCAAGTCTTTGTACATCTCTGTAGAATCGGGGTGAATGGAATAGGAAGAATTATGAGCCTCATCAAGAATCTTCTTTCTCAAGTCATCAATATTAGGCACACACAACCTACCTTGATACCTAAGGGTACCATCTCCCCCTTGGGATAAAACCTCCACCTTGCCATCTCTCACCAAGTCCTTCAATTCTAACAATGAGAGGGTCAAGATCTTGCTTTGCTTTTACCTCATAAACTAAGGAAAATTTTGAACCATCAACAACTATGATACCACCATTATCAACCTCTTCAAACCTAACCCCCAATCTAGCCAACTAATGAACTTCTCTAAGCACCTATTTTCCTCCATCATCAACATGAGCCACGTTACCCATAGACACCCTACTTAAAGCATCGGCCATAACATTAGCCTTACCGTGGTGATAATGCACACTCATATCATAATCCTCAAGAAGTTCTAACCACTTTCATTGTCTCAAGTTGAGGTCTTTTTGAGTGAACACATATTGGAGTCTCTTATGATCGTAAACACATCAATATGCACCCCATACAAATAATGACACCAAATTTTCAAAGCAAAAACTACAGCGACCAATTCAAGATGATGGGTAGGATAATTTTTTTCATGCACCTTAAGTTGTCTAGAGGCATAAGCTATCACCTTACCATTTTACATCAAAACAAAACCCAAACCAATTCGTGAGGCATCATAATACACAACAAACCCTTTCAACCCTTTAGGTAGAGACAAGATAGGAGCAGAGAATAGCTTATCCCTCAATGTTTGGAAAGTTTTTTCACACTCATTGGTCCACACAAATTTTGCCTTCTTTTGGGTCAACTTATTCATAGGAGAAGCAATAGAAGAGACCCCATTCACAAATCTCTGGTAGTAACTCGCTAAGCCCAAGAAGCTTCGGATATCCGATGGAGTCAAAAGGTCTAGGACAATTTCTAATTACTTCCACCTTTTAAGGATCCACCCTAATACCATCCCCCGACACCACATGACCTAGAAAGGCAACCTCTTTCAACCAAAATTCACACTTCTCATACTTAGCGTACAATTTCCCTTCCCTCAAATTTTGTAACACCATCCTCAAATGAACCATATGCTCCTCGTCACTATGGAAATAGATCAAAATATCATCAATAATGACCACTAAAAACAAATCAAGGTAGGGTTTAAAGACCTAATTCACAAGATCCATGAAGATAGTCGATGCATTGGTCAACCCAAAAGACATAACCACAAATTCATAATACCCATATCTAGTCTAGAAGGCCTTTTGGGGAATATCACACTCCCTCATTTTCACTTGGTGATACCTGGACAGAAGATCAATCTTAGAGAAGTGACTAGCCCTTTGAATTGGTCAAATAGATCATCAATCCTTGGTAGAGGATACTTATTCTTTATGATGACCCTATTAAGTTTTCAGTAGTCAATGCACATCCTAAGGGGTTCATCTTTTTTCTTAAAAAAAAAACACCAGTACACCCTAAGGTGATTACTAGGCCTAATAAAATCCTTCTCCAACAAATTCCTCAAATGTTCATTCAACTCCTTTAACTCCGTTGGGGATATAGGTAAAGGGGAATAGAAATGGATTATGTATCAGGAAGGAGGTCTATACCAAAGTCTATTTCCCTTTCAGGAGGAACTCTGGGAAGGTCATTCTGAAAGACATCAAGAAACTCATTTACCACCGAAACTAACACTATAGGAAGGACTTTGGACTCGACATCCCTAACCCTCACAAGATGATAGATATACCCCTTAGAGATCAACTTTGGGCTTGAATGTAGGAAATAAACCTACCCTTGACCACCACATCATGACTCTTCCACTCAAGGACGGGCTTGTTAGGGAATCAGAATTTGACCCTACAGGCTCCACAATCAATAGAGGCATAATATTCATGCAACCAATCCATCCCATGAATGATATCAAAATCCACCATATCCAACTCAACAAGATCGCAAGGCAAAATAATATGCAAGATGCAAATGAGACAATTTCTATAGACCTTTCTAGCAATAGTAGATGTACTAATGGGACTAGACGCCTTATAAGACTCACACAACAATGTGGGCTCAACATGAAACTTTTGGGAAACAAAAGGAGTAACAAAAGCAAGAGTGGTACCCGGGTCTATCAATTCATACACATCAAAATCAAAGACTTTTAACTTACCGGTGATGATAGTGGGCACCTCATCTACCCCTTGCCAACCCTGAAGAGCATAGAAATTGATTGCACCTTTAGGCATTACTATGTTGGCCTCCTCTCCCCAAAGGAACTGTATTTGCACCCCGGCTTGAGAACGAACATCTCTACCCTTGTTTTGATTACGAGGACAATCAACCCTCTTATGACCCACTCCCCACAACTTATAGAAAGCATTAGTGTCCCTCAAATATGGGCCACCATGGCCTCTACCATATTTTGGACACATAGCATTAGACACCATACCACCATCACCTTGGGTTCCTTGGGTAGTCATTGGCAAACCTTCTATATAATCATGAGAAGACCCTTGACCTTGACGAAATCGGCCACCCTTAGGACTTTAGAACTTACCATCAAAATGGTCCCTCTTGGCCTCATTTCCTCTTCTCTTTCGCAACTTCTCCCCCTCTAATTATTTGACATAAGTCATAAGGCAAGCCAAGTCCATGTCACCCATCAACATGGCAGCATGACATTCTTCATTCACCAAATTAGATACACCCATCACAACCTTATTCATCCTAGACCTTGGTTCGACCACCAATTATGGAGCATAGAGAGTTAGTTAAACTTGAGGACATACTCTCTTACACTTGTCGACCCTAGCCTCATAGCTCAAAAGGGAAGAACCAGTTGAGGAAAGATTCCTTAAACTCCTATCAATAAATCACATTGTTGTTCCCCTTCTCCTCCTTCCATGAAGTATACCATATTTGGGCCACCCCTTTGAGTTGGTAAGCTACCAACTCCAACTTCTCTCTAATCTAACATCTATAATTGACAACACTTTGTACACCCTATCAATAAATTCTTGAGGATCCTCATCCACTATAGACCCATTGAACTCCAATGGGTTCATCCTCATAAAATCCCTTACTCTAGATGCTGAGTAAGAACATGAGGGGATTGGTCCCCTTGGTTGATTTGATTGGTCATGGCTTAAGCTAGCATGGCAATAGTATCCAACTCTTTGTGAGATAGTTGTTCTTTAGGAGTGTGGGCTCCTCTCTTTCTTAGGATAGGCATGATCTTGCATACCAAAGAACATTCATTAGAGGAGAAACCTTACCTAACTTTTATAGCATGACATAGATTAAGAAGAAGGGAAATATTTCCTAAAATGTCTCATAGCCTCTTACTCATAGTCGTAGTGCATAATACAACAACCAATAAGAATCTAATCAACACAGCATGTTGGATGGCAAAGACCATTAATAATCTATTACGCTGATATCAAGTTTGTCATGATCCAAGCCTAGGGCTTAGATGTGACAAGGTGAATGGGGAACCTAAAGGGACCCCAAGGAAGCCATTTAACATATCAGTACACATCATTAGTCGTGAAAGCATTTTTAATGAAGAGTATAAAGAAAGGATAAGGGATGATGGTAAGTTTTTCATAACATAAACCATCAAAAGAGTCACTCTCAAGCATAATTACATAACTTGTCCAACAATACCTCTAAACTTAGAATTGAGCGGGGGCCAAGACATCTTTTTGGGCTCACCTCATAGACAAAATCATACAATATGATAAAAAGTGTCTTTTCATAAAATAAGATCAAAGTCATTGTCCCTGGAATTGAGGACTCACCCAAGCTTGCTTGAAGATAATATTAGCCACGTGGAGGAGGAAGATGATCAAGTGGAGCTCTGATTCCTACATGGTAACATTATATAGTCATAAAGTATGCTTTAGTACATTTTAATATACTAAGTATATAGGATGCAATGCAACAAGAAACAAATAACATAATCGAAATGCATAATCGTAAGAAAGAGATAATAAATATATTAGCAACATGGCATGTATGAATGATGCTTGAAGTAAAATATGCTTATATAGAACATATTATGTGTGTAGTAAGAGACTATCATTATGGAGTCCAAGGCCTACCACCCCTTTGGAGAGGCGATTGAGGTATCAACCCCTTAATTGATTGATGGTATTCACACCCTATCATCCATGGTGAGTGAGGTATCAACCCCTCAACTGATTGATAGTTGTCACTAACTACCATTTATGATGTTTGAGATATCAACCCCTTAAATTATTGATGGTTGTCCCACTCTAACTTCCATGATATTTGCGGTATTAACCACTCAAATTAGTTGATGGTTGTCACACCCTATCATCTATGGTGATTGAGGTATAGCACCACATCAACAAGGTGTGGTCAACTTGCAACACTAGAGATATATTTCATGAAATCAACAAATATATACCTTTCTTTCATCATTATAAATTCATTCAAGTCATAAGTTATGCAATGGACAAACAATAGCTCAAGAATCTAAAATTGGACATTTTGTCAAACTTGGCGCATATGTAATGTAGTATAAAACCATGCAAATCAAGAGTGAAATCAAGAAAGAAAACGTGAAGTAAATCAACCCACCAACACTTGATATTACCCTCATGTAATATACATCAAAATCCTTCGTCAAACCACATAATGGATCATAGATTCATATCTCAAAATATGCTTAAACAGTCACAATTTTATTAAAACCCTAACATAGTTTATAGTCAAATTCCTAATAAGTAAAACCTATAAGTAAATCAACTTAGAAACATACAATTTATGTAAAAAGGAAGATTGGGCACCATAGGTGAAAGGACTAATGGTTGAAACCGATATGCCTCAACTTTGAAGAATTACTTGATGAAGATTTGATTGAGAACTTGAAACTTGAGTGAATTCCTTAAGATCCGGAATAAGTTTGGGGCCCTTGATTTTCAGTGAAATATTTGTCTAAGTATTTAAGAAAGTTTTGGAGAACATCTTGTATGATATGGGGTTAAAATGACTAAGCATATGTGTTTTTATGCATGGAGAGGCTTAGTCCCAAGACCCAAAGGCCTCGGACCAAACAACAAAAACTGGCAAAAAAATACATGGGTTGGCCGCATCGCGCTAGGGGCGCGGAAACCTCTTTGGAAATTACATTATTGGATTTTCAATTCTTGATATGGTTGCTCTAAAATTGGGGTTAGACCTATTTGCCACTCAATTTTGCCCCCGATCAAGAATATAAAGTCACATTTTTATATCACGCATGGATTTTGAGATATATGAAAATTATGAATTTGGGCACTTCTGAGGCACATTTTAAGGCACTTTTTGGGGTCATTTCATCCATCCAATTAGATATATAATCCACAACATCAAAGATGTACATGGGCCCATGGTAGATAACAAATGGTTGCATGAAATTTGTCCCCCACACATCAAACAACTCCACCAAATAGGATTTAGAGGGAGCTCATGGTTGCACGTAACCCACCTTCTTTTTGGAACCTTTCACAAGCTTTGTCATAGTCATGAACATCTTGGTCGATTTTAGACCAATAATACTAATATTGTATAATATTGTGCGTTGGTCGAATCCCACTTTGATACCCACCCATTAGTAATTAGTCATGCTTAAAGTATGCTCATCATTTCCACCTTAGGGACACAGAGATGGATAATTCCATCAGTACATATGTGGAATAAGTATAGGTCATCCCAAAAGAACTTCCTCACATCATTCATAAATTTCTAACATTGGTGTGTGTCGAAGTCAGAATGTACAATGTCACTCACCAGATAATTTGCATAATTTGTGAACCAAGGTATGAGATCATATGATTCTGCCAACACTCTTTCATCAGGAAACGAGTCATTTATCTCGAGACCATCATCAAATTGCATCATTGGCCCATATTCTAATCTTAATAAATGGCTTACAACTTGATTTTCTAACCCTTTTCTATTAATAACATCGAAGTTGAACTCTTATAAAAGAAGTACCCATCTTATCAACCTTGGCTTCACATCCTTTTTGGCCATCAAAAACTTAAGTGTTGAGTGGTCTGTATGCACTACCACTTTGGCTCACAACAAGTATAAACGGAATATTTCGAATGCAAAGACCAATGCAAGCAACTCTTGCCCTGTGACAGTGTAATTCTTTTGAGCCACATTTAGGGCTTTACTAGCATAATATATAGATGTAAGGCTTTCTCCTTATGTTGTCCCAATACCACACCTAGAGCAACCCCATTTGCATCACACATGATTTCAAACGGATTGGACTAATCAGGAGCTATAATAATTAATGTTGAGATCAATCTCTTTTTCAACTCTTCAAATGCTTTCATGCATGCATCATCAAATGAACTTGGCGTGTTTCTTTAACAATTTTCACAGTGGGTGTGAAATTCTAGAGAAGTCTTTTATAAACCTTCTATAGGATCCTGAATGTCCCAAGAAACTCCTCACACCCCTGACTAAGATGGTTGGTGAAGCTTCACAATCACTTTAGCTTTAGCCTTGTTGACCTTAATGCCTTAGCCAGATATTCTGTGACCAAACATACTTCCTACTTTAACCATGAAATGACACTTTTCCAAGTTTAGCACCTAATGAATTTTGACACATCTTTGCAACATATCATGTAAATGTGTCAATCATTCGGCAAATAAGTGTCCAACCACACTAAAATCATCCATGATGACCACAATAGTGCTCTCTATCGTATCTGAGAAAATAGAGATCATGTATCTTTGAATATTGCTAAAGCATTACACAACCTAACTGGCATCCTTTTAAATGCGAAGGTGTCATAGGGACATGTAAAAGTGGTTTTCTACTGATCCTTTAGGGCAATGATGATCTGATTGTAGCAAGAATACCTATCAAGAAAATAGTACCACCCTTTTTCTGCAAGTCTATTGAGCATCTGATCCATGAATGGCATATGAAAGTGATCCTTCTCTATTGAGGCATTGAGCTTTCTGTAGTCCATACATACCCTCCATCCTGGAATTGGCCTCATAGGAGTTAATTCATTTTTAGCATTAGGCACCAATGTGATACCCTCTCTTTTTTATTATACCGGGCTTACCCATTCACTGTTGGCAACTGGGTAGATTATTACTGCATTTAACCATTTGATGATTTCTTTGTGAACCACCTCTTGCATAGGAGGATTCAGGTGCCTTTGATGTTCAATGCTTGGGTTGTCATCCTTTACAAATGTATTTTGTAAGTGCATAATCCAGAGGGATAGCAATAATACCAGCTATAGTTCATCTAATAGCCATTTTAAAATTGATTGAGCACTGTTACAAGAGGATCTACTCGCTCGTCACTCAAGTCCCCAGCTATGATGACTGGTATAGTATTGTTCTCTCTTAACAATGCATACTTCAAATGTGATGGAAGTTCTTTCAATTCTAACACTGGTGACACTTCTATAGAGGGCTTTATGGGTGTCAATTCTAGATTCTGCAAATCTAGATCCAACTTAGTTTGGCATCTAGGGACAAATGACACCCCTAGAGCATTTACTGTCTCCTCATAATCTAGGATACCATAACTATCAAAGTTCATCAAAACTACCTCCAAAATGTCAACACCCAATTGTAGCTCAAGTAATACCTTTGACTCATCATCATCAATAGTCTCTATAACTGAAACCACTCTCAAATCACTATCCTTCCTTGCTTGTTGACAAATATTGAACACGATCTCTTCTTTGTCAAATCTGAATATGAGTAGCCCTTTCCCCATGTCAACCAGCGTGTGAACAATAACTAACAAAGGCCTCCCCAAAATAATAAGAACCACAAAATCAACTTCACAGTCAAGAATAACAAAATCTACAGGAAATATAAGATTTTCAACTTTTACCAAAACATCATAAAGTACTCCCACAGGTTTCTTGATTATTCTGTCTGCCATTAAAAACTGCATCTTCGTAGGAGTAGGAGTTCCCAAATTGAGTTTCTTGAAGATTGCCAATGACATTAAACATATGCTAGAACCTAAATCACAAAGTGCCCTTGCAAATTTTACCTCTCCTATGGTACATAGTATAGTGAAAGTTCCTGGATGTTCAAACTTTTGAGCCAATGAGTTGGTAGTGATAGCACTACAATGTTGAAGATCTTTAGAGAGATCTTGACTCACAGTCTGCTTCTTTGTAACCAAGTCTTTCATGTACCTTGCATAACCCGACATCTTCTCTAGAGCTTCAATCAGAGGGATGTTGATAGATAATTGCTTAAGCATTACAAGGAAGTGCTTGAGCTTACTTTCCTCCTTTCTTTTCTTGAGTCTTTGAGGGAAAAAGGGAGGAAGTCTTGGGACAGTCTTAAACTTCTTCGGCTTTTCAACCACTTCTCCTACCCCATTCTTTATACAATCTTCTCTCTCGACAATACCCTTATTCAAGATTTCCATCTCACAAACATTTGCTACCTCAACCGGTATAAGAGGGTCAATGGAACTCTTACCTTTCATAGTTGTGATTGCCATACAATACCCTTAATTCTTCGTGTTTTGAACCGTATTGCTTGGTAATGTACCTTTTTAGTGTTGATTCAATTGAGTAAACACTTGGCAGAATTGTTGCTCAAGTTGCTTGATGGCTACCGAATGAGACTCTATTTTTTGATATATGCTAGAGATATCAGATTTCATTCCCATTAAGGTCTCATCTTAGGTTTCGGCCTTTTTCATCAATTAGTCAAACATCTCTTCAATCCTTGAATTGCTACCCTAGCTATAGGGTTGCACATACTGACCATTTCGATAACCATCTCTTCTACCCTACTCAGATTTTGGCATCCTATTCCTTTCAAAATGACCACCACAGTTATCTCTATAAGCACCTTCTCGACTGTAAGTCCTACCTTGGTTTCTGAAACCTTGACGCCAATAGATTGTATTGGAACCTTAGGCATTGTTCCAAGAACCCACCGCTTGATCACCAACAAAA
>JAOTQJ010094353.1:0-11861 GCA_025642045.1 Solanum sejunctum
TCAAAAGTGCTTGAATCTCGCGTTAATGGGCTATATGTGCATCTAGCGCTTAAGAGGGTCGAGTGTATACATGTTTTGTGTCGATTGAGGAGATTACAGCCTTAAAATAAAGTGAGAGAATTGAGGTGCTTGTAGGACTTAATATGCGAGCAGGTGAGTCACCTACTTGCTTAGCTTAAATTTGGAAGTTAAACGGAGATGAGGCTCGACGTCGAAATTGTCCAAGTTCGATTATGAATAAAATCCATGTTAAGAGTATAAATTTGGCCCATATATTAGTATCATAAATGGGCTATATGATCAGCCTAATAAGTATAATAAAAATGGCCCCAAAGACATCACAATACACTTAGCAAACTGGGCCCAAAAAATCAAGTAAGAAAAGTTGGCAAAATAGGGAGCCCAAATCCATCAACTTGGAGGCCCATTTTGGCCCAACTCTAATGGATAAGCTGCTGGATAAGCAACTTATTAATGTGTGGTGTATTATGGTCAAAAGACCAGGATAAGGTCGTCCATTGTAGTAGTATAAAGAGGGGCCATAAGCAGCAAATATCCATTCACTTTTAACTTGAAAAATTTCTGCTTTCTCCTAACTTTATTGTTCTTCTTTCTTCACCTTGCAAAGCAGCTAAATAACTCTCATAGGGTTCTTGAAGAATCCTTACACCTTGAAGTAAGTGATAAGTAATTATGAAAAACAAGAAGTATGTTAATATGTTAGTGCTGGAAATTCTGGACAAATTGTATACTAAGGATTCTTGTGTACTTTTCTTGTTAGTTTAGAGGTTTTATCTTGTTGACTAGATTTATTATATATTAATACTTAATTATGCAACAAAGATTGGTTTTATAGCAGTGTTTAAAGGCTGATCAACTACTTTTACAGTCCACAAAAGTGAGTCGTTATATGATATCTCAATTATGTGCTTTGTATGAACTTGTGGACTATTGGAGAGCAAGCTGTTACTTCACATCTTTAATAACTGATTTGTTACTGTTATAAAACTGGTTCATCGCTGATTGTATGTATAAATGTTGCTAGAACAGTTTGGTTAAATTTGGAATAAGTTTGGAGTTGTCGACGTCGAAGTGTAGCGAAGAAAGGTAACATTATGCTGTCCGTTTTTAGATTGTGTAGAATTGTGATGTATTGTGCTTTGTGGGTTGTTGTAAGGCTGTTATGGACTTCAAATAGGCTGTACATGATGTGTACATGCTAATGTGTATTAGAAAATATGATTAGGAGCGAAAACATTAAAGGAATATGCCCGGATTTATAAACACCCGCTTGCTGCCCATGTATTATTTTCTTATGTGATTGGGATGTCAAGGTGTATCTATTGGCTATTAATTCTAGTGTTATCACTTACTATGTTGTAGATAAGTATTTGGAGGAAGGGAAGGTTATCTCTAGGTAGTAACAAGGTCCAATGGCGAGGTATGTAAGGTTACTTGACTGCGTATCACTTGGCATAAAACATAGATCCCTCGTGGGTACATAAAGGCACTTGCCAACTCCGACACAACTATTAACCATGTCTCTGCTCTTTTCCATGTTCATATGATTTCATACATAATTAACTTCAAACCTACCTAGATACTTTGACACCAAGTTACATGAGTTCCTGCTACAAAATAAAGTTCATAAGTTGTTCTATTTCATACACATTGCATCATTTGTGTAATATACTCTTTTTGATTATCATATTGCCTTATGTGATAATCCCCATGGCATGTGCTACATATACAGTCTTACAGATCCAATGTTATGGCCACCAAAAGAATTATCTCAAAGGTAACTGAAAGATAAAGTATATAGTTTTGGTGGGTGGTAGCCCGAGGGGGTTCAAAAAGAACCTAACATAGGGACGATCCTAATACAGTATTACGGGTGGTAGCCTGAGGGGGTTCAGAAAGAACCTAGCATAGGGACGATTCCAATACAGTTTACCACTGATCAGTTGGTCACTTGATTACAGTTGTGCACAGATTTTACAGTAAAGGTAAAGTGATATGAAGGACATGATTCCACAACATAACTAAGGGTGGTCCCTAATCTTTCACAGATGCATGGTTTTATTTGAGTTGTTACTTTATATATAGTATATCCTACCTTACATACTCAGTACATTATCCCGTACTGATGTCACTTACGAGAGACTTGTATTTCATGCTGCAGGTACAGGTGCTAGTAGATCTCCGTAATAGGAGTACATAATATTCTACTTCTGTCACCAAGCTCCAGGTTGCTTTGGGGCTTTGTAAATATCTAAAGCTTACATGTTTTTATTGCATAGTTTGCTGAGGCGGGGCCTGTCTAGACCCTTGTCAGATGTTTTTGTTTATTTAATGGCTTTGTAGACTATGTAAAGCACAACAAAGTCATGTCTCCCACTTTAGATAGCGTGGCCCCATGGACTAGTCACATGCATTTCTTTTTGGCTTGTTATCACTATTTATCTACTTAAAGGTATGTCAAACATAGAAATCCCTTATAATATGTATAGAACGCATATAGTTACAGGTTGGTTCTCCCGAACCTTATCGACAACGGGTGCCAGTCTGCCCTACGGGACTTTGGGGCATGACACCTAGTTGATTCTTCAATAGAGTGTATTAGGAGAAGAAACTAGGCAGAGAAAATTTGGGATTTAGGTGTAGAATTTAGTAATGGGGTGGAATGGTAGTGTAAACACGGTTATGATAGAATTATCAGTCCAAAGTGACACAGTTTAGGCGTTAGGAGGGTATGAAAAATCAAATATATCCCTTATTAAAATTTTCAAATAGGGCACACAAGACCCATCTATGGACTATGGATAGTTCTAGGGCGATCAAAATATTGTCCGTAGACACTGGCCTGATTTTTTCCCTCTCTGAACTTAATCCGTGAACCTCCTTTTACAAAAATCGGACTTCTACAATCCGCAAATAGTTTCATACATAAGATGCTAAGGCCCTGGAATCTAGATCAAACAACGAATACAAACCATGACTTCTGCTTAGGTTATGACCCATAATACCATCTCGTAGAACCGTAATTCAACCTCCAAATATTTCTAAGCATAAGTACCTTCCACGATTCCAATCCATGACTCATCAAGATAACTAAGATTCATAAAGAACTTTATCCTATCACATCATGTTTCCTTAGTCTTTGAATCCATTCTTCAAGCTAGATCTATGGGCTGTACTTCTAACCACTAATTATCATCATCAACTCATAAAAATCACTTGGAGTCCCAAACCTTACCCAGGTTCCATGAGCCTGCTTCCACAACTTGTGGAATAGTCCATGAGCTATAGGATTGACTCGTGGTTCCTAACATAGTGTTCTTACTATGCTTTTGATTATAATTATCCATGTTCTGGGGCACTAAAATATCTCCCTAGTTACATTCTCCCTCGAATGTAAACCAATCTAGCTTGAATAGATTGGAAGGGACACCTACTATCCCAATATGGATGTAATAGTGCAATTTTAAATACAAAAATCATGAGAATTTTAAAACTTGCATAAATATAACTTAATTTTATGACATGCATGCATATAAAATGACATGGAAATTCTAAAATATAGGAATATACATGAGTGGAAAACACTTCATGAAACTAACCCGTACCAAATTCAGGTTAGGGGTCTTCTTAATGGACACTTTCTAAAATTGCAAATAACAATCGTTAGGAGGAGGAACCTTAAGGCACAACTCTATCACATGACAAAGATCATGGAGAACTAAAAAGTTTCCTATAACACCTCATAGTTTCCTACTCAGAGATATAGTGCGCTTCTCATGTATAAATAAGACTCTACTTGACGTAGCACGCTAGACTCCTTAGAACATCCTAAATCATGCCTGATACGAAGATTTTCATAACCCAAGATGGACCTTAGGTATTACATGGTGATTAATATTCTCAAAAAAAACCTAACTTAGCCTCTTAGAATATCAAATATACATAAGGTAAGTAAAATAATAATAGAAAGAAAAAGAAAGGCAAGACTCAAATAAAGTTTGAGGAAATAAGGAAAGCTTATACATGAATAAACGGACTTACGCATCTTCATCTAGCATGACTCTAGTATCAAAAATGGGTCATAGTACAAGCTAGTAGCTCACCTAAATGAAAGTAGTAAAAGAAGTACAACATCATAAAAAACATAAACTCAAATGGCTTTGTAACACACCTCATGTTTATAGGTTTGGAAAACTAGGAGTTAAGATTTTATCTAATAATCCATTTTTAGGAGCCCTAATATAGCTCTTAGATGCATTTATGAGCTGTAGGTCCTCTCGTAAAAAGTGTACAAAAAATTTAGAAAATTGAAAAAATTTTGAAAGTTGACTTACGAGTTATCAGACAAGCCCATATATTGACCCATAACCCTCAAGTAGGTCTTGTAGGTGGAGGCCTTGAGGAACCAAAATTTGTCTATGTCTAGGTTCTCCCTTGTAAGGACCCATACATTATGCGACCTCATTAGAGCTTAGAAATTTGGTTTTAGAAAGTTTTGGACCAAGGTGACACTCCATGTAACCCCTCATCATCCATATGAAGCTATATGGACTATGTGGAGCCTCCTTTGAGTGACCCTTGGTGTTGTGTAGGGTGTTGGAGCTTTAGAGTGGAGTTTCAGACTAAGGCACACAACACATTGACCCACACAGGCCGTGTGAGCCTTCATGGACTATGTGGAGGGCTTTGTGGTGGCCTTAGGATTTAAATTCCATAGTGTTGCAACCAAGGCAAGTGGCATGGACAATCTCACAGATCGTATGACCCCTCATGGTCCATGAGGTCCCCCATATAAATGCAGAGTGGAAATTTTCTAAGTGTTAGATCACCATCTTGGAACTTTGTTATGAAGAATTTTCTAAGTGAAGTGGTACGGAGGAGTACACGGTCTCTATGGCTTGGTATGGATCGTAAGACCAATCGTATGGGTGTTAGCATCAAATTTTTCTAAGTATGGAATCTTCAAGCTCAAGCTAAGCTCACTTTCAAGCCTTCTATTCAAGTTTATTTATGTTGTTTGGAGTCATCATAGGTATCCTACATCAAGCCAAGTTTAAAGGAATTCCATTAGCTAAACTTTTCATAAGATCTGATGGCAGGGTCAATTTTAGATGGTCATATAAACTGAGTGGCCCATAGCCTATAAAACTGTATCTCTTTGAATTAGCTTTCCAACGCATCCTGTTTCACCTCATTTTGAGCTCGGATCAAGAACTTATGTTCATTTTTGTAAAGCTCGTTTATGTAGTATTTTCTAAAAATTTTCTAAGTGAGGTACTATGGGAGGGTTTCATGGTCCGTGAAAACTTGTACGGACCATGAGATCTCCTCACAGGACCCCTGGCAAGACATGTTATTTTGCATTTCAGGCATCATGAATTTCATGACATATTGGTATACTACTTTTTATTGGATATATACTTCTTTCTATATTATGTGTCCTTGTCATCTTACAATGTATATAGGTTTGATAAGTCATATGCATTGCATGCCTACATAGTTAGTACATTCAAGCACACTAGCATATACTTTTGCCTACATGATTTAACCATGTAGGGACCCGAGTCTACCTTCATCCACTATTTGATAGCTAGATAGGATTTGAGACATTTGTTGTTGTGAGTCCTAAATCTTCCAAGGACAAGCCACCATTCCTCTACCTATTAAGTCTTGTTTATGTTATTTACTTTGATCGTTAGCCTGAGACATGTCTTGGATCCTGTCCCATCTTATGTCTAGAGGCATTGTTGGATATCTTCTAGACTCCTGTCAAGCCAATATGTTATGTGTAGTATTTGGAGTTTATATTTATAGTTATATATTGGATATGGATATTATGGATTGATTATGAGAATTATGATATGTATGTATACTTTGATGTGGAAATGTGGAAGATCCCAAGTCCCGAATTTCTCCCATAGAGTGATCATACTTACATGCCCCTTAGTCTTTATGTGCTACGTATTATATGAATTCATGTTAATCCCTTTCCCGATGATATCCCAACAATCTGAGTCTTACTTTTTCGTCCCTTTGAAGTATATGTTTACTATTGTATATGCTTTCGAACTGATAATGTGAATATGAATACTTTGAGGCTTGCTTTGGGACTCTTGAATTCTTATTCGTCATGTCACTCCTAAACCCTAGGTCTTGGTTGTGACATCCCTACGAAGGGTTCTATGGCTCATAAGTTCGTCCAAGAGCCATACTGCATGTTCATGGGCTAGAAGCTATAACTCTAGTAGCTCGACTTTTGTGACACCCTGACCTACTAGCGAGGATACAAGCCGTAAGTTATTCCACGACCCATAGAAGGGGTTTCGTTGATGACTCCTGCAATTTTTAATGAGGGTATTTTTGACTTTTTTAATTCATGTAATTGCTAAACTATGTCTTCATGCTGCTGTAACTACTCCAATTGGCTTAACTTCTATAAAGTCCTATTCCAAACTCATTCAAAGTATTTTAATTCTCAAATTTCTCTCAAGAGTTCTCAATAATTCTCTCTCTAAGTCAAGGGTTCCGTTGAAGCTAAAGCTTGAATATTGGCAAAAGTTTTTCTAGATTTTCTTCTTTAATTCTAAGGATTCTACTTGAGGTATGTAGGGCTTCATTAATGGATTAGTTTCATCCATGAAGGCTAATCCAAAACTTTCTTTTTTATCAAATTTCATGAAGATTTCTTATGGGCTTTTAATCTATGATTCCTAATACATACATTGTGATTCTTTATGATGATTATAACTTATTATGCGTGAATTATGATGAGTATCAAGATGGATATGACTTTCAAGCAAAAGTATGTAATTTCAAAGTATGTATGATTAAGGCTTAATGATTTTACGTGGGTTCCTTTATCAATAATTTAATTTGATTTAAATTGCATATTTCTATGAATCCTACTCAATTACATGTTTTTAACTCAAATATCCATGATATCACACTTAGCCCTAGTTTCATATGATAAAGCTATGTATTTTTATGCCTATGAACTAAGTATGGAAAACATGTTTTAATTGATGATGAGGATGATGATATTATGACAATAATGATGTTATGAAAGCTATGATGATGTTATGATAAAGAGGGTGATGAAAACCCTAATGCTTATGATAATGCTAAGGTGGGAATATTTACCCAGATTATGATGAAAGTAAAGTAGATAGACTATTCCTATGATATGACGTTTCATCAAAAGACTATGATGATTATATTGAACACTATGGAAGTGTTATTTTTGATTAAGTATAAAATATGTTGAAAGCTATGTACATGCATAATTTATATATTCCGTGGGATATAACTTAGAACCGAGAGAGCCTTCATAGATGCCATGGTCTCATAACTATGTACTATCATAGGAGTGATGTTTATGTTTTATGCCTTAAGGGTGTGCTATTGGATCTAATTAGTTTAAATTATGGACACTCACTATGATCGGGTAGAGCCAAAAGTGTGAGGGTCAAATGATGGTTCTCATCATATTAGGATTGAGCCTATAGGGTGAGGATTGAGTCTATCTTAGCAAAGTAGACTCCTCTTAGCTCGATATAGAGTGAACATCGAGATTCCATGTAATAATCCGCATGGTATTATGAATATCGGTTTATGTCTTATTCTCACACATGTTTGCTAAGGATAAGAATGTAATTTATTATGCTTGTTTTTTTGATTTTTAAACTGCATGCTCATACATATTGCTTCCTTATCCCATTAATTATGATTATGCATATTTGATATTAATGTGATGTCCTTTGATTTATAACATACCTACATATTTACTGCATTCTATGTGCAAAGGCATACTTCTTTGCCTACATGATTTAACGATTTAGGGACAAATGAGGAGGAGATTGTTCCATTTCGTGGCTAGGTTCGGATCTTGAGATTGAAGAATTATTGATGAGTTCTAATATTTGGAAACAAAAACTATGATGTTTTTTTATTTTACTATGAGACTTTAGTACTTTTATTCTTTGATGTATATCTCAAGGGTGAACTAATGAGCTATATGCTAGTCCTCGCGATCATCTATGATGTAGAGGCATGATTTGGACTTGATGAGTTGATGTATGTTCCCTTAGGGGAAACAATGACATTTTATTTCTATATACTTTCACTTGCTTATTCTCTTATATATGCTTATTTTTACCACGTGAATGCTTACGATATGAACATGAGGCTTGGATGGAGCGTCTTCAGGTGTCACATTCTCCGAGTCGTGGCTAGGCCCTAGGTCTAGGTTGTGATAGGATTGTCGTTGAAGCTTGAGGACTTATAATCAAATGAATCAACCTTCTATCTAGCCACATGCAGGCAAAAACGTATGCATTAATATATTAAATTTTCTAAGTGTGTAAGGAATTCAATGCATGATATCATAATATGCAATGGACTAAGTTAAGAAACAAATTGAATAAATTCTTGAAGTGTAATAATAAACCAAGAACATGGTCAAATCATTTTAGAAACCATAATGAAGTTATAAGAGAACATAAATGCTATAATAATAATAATCATATATTATTGTAATAGATCAAATACTTTGTAAAATGCCTCAAGTCATAATAAAAATCCTAATCATAGTATGAGGCAGAAATTATAGTGAAATGTACCATAAACTGTTAGGAAGTTTGTAAGTCTTAGTAAGGATGATAAATCATGTTAAAGAAATGTAAGCCTTGTGAGAAATATTATTAATCATAAAAGAAGATACCTTGAACATTGTGAGAATTACCTTAGCAAACATAAATCATATGAACTATAACATGGAGTCCCGATATTTATTCATACATCGGGGGAAAGGGACTACTTACTAAGGTAGACTCCTTTATACCTACATAGATCTATTAAGCTTCATGAAGGATCAAACCTCCACTATAGGTGATCTTTAAGGATGGGTTATTGTTTATCCTATGGTGGCCCATAGTTATAGAATAATGGGATCTTACTATGGGTCTTATACCTCTACAACAGGTGAGAGCCTCTATCCAATGTCTACTCAGTGTTAAGTGAACTCTCAATAGAATAGAAATCATAATCATAAGTCATAACAATTAATATCATGTGTGAGGTTCCATCTTTACTACCCATCCACTACCCATAAAACATAGCCATACGACAGACCCTCATTTTAAATTATATGATGTGAATATATGCTTTTCATCATTACATATTCTTGCTTAACGAGGTAGTCACCATTATTAAAGCTTGACTCAAACTATACCATAAGAACTTCCTTCATAACTTGCATGTAACTTACTTGAAATCTTTATAATTCATCATCATAAAGATGCTTCGTCATTGTAAATCATATGATAGTACTTGAAATCATGCATAATCATATAGGATAATATAAGTAGAATCATACTTCAAAAGGACCTACTAGGAAATTCATGAATTCATACATAAAATTAGAAATCCATGGGTTTAGGTAATAATACACTGAAATCATACAATTGAAATATGTATCATGCATAATATTGGAGAATAATATGAATTGAAATCATAATTAAGTTATCTCATCATCTGTCTCATGAACCCTAGGTAGCATGTAGGAAAGTTTACGTAAAAATCCTTGAAATTATGTAATTAATTAGAATTCATTAATATTTAAAATTGATAATCATAAGATAAAACATAATTTATGAAATTAGAATAGGAATCATGAAAGTCCTTAAAATAAATATTTGCAATTTGATTAAAAAGTGAGGAAATTTTTGGGCTCCATAGATGAAAGCGATAATGGATGAATAACCATAATCTTTAAGAGAATTACTTGCTTGAAGCTTTAAATTTTATGGAGAAATTGAGAACTCTAGTTGATTCTTCAATGGAATCTTGTAGGAGAAGAAACTTGGGAGAGGAAATTCGGGATTTAGGTGTATAATTTAGTAATGAGGTAGAGTGGTACTGTAAAGATGGTTATGGTAGATTTACATAGTTGAGGGATTAGGATGATAGAAAAATAAAATAATACCCTTAATTAAAATTTTTAGACCAACCTACAAGACTAATGTATGGTCCAAAGATAGTTCTACGGATCATAGAATGTTGTCCATAAAATTTTACTTGATTTTTTCGCTCTTTGAACTTGATCCACTAATCCTCTTTTCACAAATCGTAAATAGTTTTCATACATGAGATGCTGAGGTGCTAGAATCTTGATAAATGATGAACACGAACCAATACTCATGGTAGGGTCTACGACAATTGATACCATTCTAGAACTATCTTTCAACCTATAAAGGTATTCTAAAGTGCCAATGCCTTTTACCACTCCGATCCAAACGATTTGTAAAGGATTTCATCCAATCAAGTCAAGTTTTCTTATTCACTGAATTCATGCTATGAGCTCAATCTATGAGCTATACTTCTAACCATGACTTATAATCATCAAATTAGAAAAATCAAATAAAGTCCAAAGCTTACTCAGGTTTCATGAGCCTGCTTTCATGATTTAGTGTACGAGCCATAGAATTGGCTTATGGTTCTTGAGCTAGTATCATTTGTTGAATTATCCTTTTAACTTCGACTTTACAACTTTTAAGGTATCCTAGCTCCATTGTACTTTTGGAGAATGTAGGTGTTTGGGGAATTTGGGAGGTTGTAGTTGAAATTCTAGACTAGCAAGTTTAAAAGTTGTGAAACAAGAAAACTGAATCCATTAAGGTATTGTGAAGGAATCAAGAAGTTGAAAGTGCTACATAGAAAGCCAAAGTGGACATGATGAAACATTGTCCCTACCTCTTCCTTCCATTGCATCTCAAGATATTAGTTTCTCATGCTCAAATCCTCCAAATTCTTACATTTCCGGTTTATCATGTTATATCATATGCATGCATGCTCATGAAACTAATCTTTGAATGATATTTTATGCAAGGATTTGAAAATTCTTATGAACTTGATGTCTAAATTGCATCATTATATTCATAGTAGGTTGTATGATATCCATTGCACTTTACACAAGCTAGTTTTTGTCCTACACGAGGATGAATATTTTTAAAGGGAAGATATTGTAATATCCCATATGTTATAAAGATAAAACAAGGAAGAGAACATCAAAACTAGACTAAAGCAGGGATTCACGCGTGCAATCTACTGCTTATAAAGTGCTTCATGGGTCATAGATAGGTGGTCATATGGATGGCCCTGGACTTGGTAAATATTTGGAAATTTTTTTATGAGCCATGAGTGTAATGCATGAGCCATAGTTTGATCCACGATCCATTAATGGTTCAGTCTCTATATCTAAGTTCACATTCCCATAGGACTAGCTCGTGCAAAAATATATGAGTCGTAATAACGATTTGTAAATAGGAGCCTGAAGGGTAAAAGTTTGATTAAGTATAAACGGTATGTACGAAGGGTATTTTATGATCTATATAAGGAATTATGAGCCACAATTTAGTGTTCATATTTTGGATAGTATAATCTAGATATTTCACTAAGTGTTGGGTGATTCTCAAGGAGTTTCTATAGTCCATAAAATATAGGACGAGACCATGTAGTTAATTCATGGTTTGAGATTCAGAGGGGATCATTTTGGGACAAAATCTTTAACACCTTATGTTTGAACCGATAGACAATTCTATCACCTATAGAAGGGTCGCGTAGACCTTATCCAGATAAATTTAATGAGGGATAGTTTTGACCTTTTCTTCTCACCTAATATTTAAACTATCATTTTGGTCCTATATGTCACGACTCAAACCATGGGCCGTGATTGGTGCTGATAGGGCACCCAGACATACACTTATGCCGAATCTCTATTTACGACAGCTAAGGGATTTCACAAAATTTTGACAGAGTTTCCTCTGTTTTTCTAACCAACCCCA
>JAOTQJ010094374.1:0-11861 GCA_025642045.1 Solanum sejunctum
GAGGATCATCTTCTTAGGACCTCCGTCTATCGTTGAAGTGCTCCCTAGCATCAGGAGTAGATAGTTTGGTATACGCTTGTGCATTTTCAGTTTGTATTTTACATTTTAGGTATACATATATATATACTCGAGGGTATGATGGAGCCCTGTCCCATTGTGTGGTCCAGTTTCTATACATAGAGGTTTGTATATACATGTGGGTATGGGAATTTACGTTGGTCTGATCTCGTTTGTATAGTATGTTTGTTAGGCGGCTCTGCCGCAGCGGTGACCTTGTTGGCCTGCATATGTGTATGTGTATCTGTTTTTATGACAATATCTGGTACTGTTGGGTTCGCTGTTTGCAGGTGCGGGTGGTTAGCAATACAGAGGAAACTTTGTCAAAATTTTTGTGAAATCCCTTAACTGTCGTAAATGGAGATTCAGTATAAGTGTATGTCTGGGTGCCCTATCGGCACCATTCACGGCCCCTGGTTGGGTCGTAACACTGGTATTGTTCATATATAATAGTTTGTATCGTTATTGAACTATTTGCTATGTACATTGTCAATTGTTATGCTGGACTAATTTTATGCAGATTGTAGTTGTGAGGGTTTGGTTGGAGTGTTTGGGGTACTTTTATTCTATATTACTTAATTTTGTGTTTAGTATTCACTTGCTGAATACTATGTGTTTTGTACTCACCCCTTGCTACAACAATTTTGTAGATTGTGAGCCTGGATCGTTGTGATACACTCGACTTTCCTTATCTAATGCTTCATGTGGAGATCGTGAGAGGTAGGTACTTACCATCCCATCTGACTTCTTACTTCTATTTCTGATTTTGTTCTATTCTGGAGACAATATCATATGATACTTGTGTTTCCTTTTAAATCAATTGTAATACATTAGAAGCTTGTGAACGTGACAAATAGATTTTGGGGGATTTTTATTTAGTTGACTTATCACTCACAATAGAACTTCAATTTTTTTTATTATAATTTTGCATTTTAACATTATAGTAGGGTTATAGGCTGACTTGTCTTGGTGGGATAACACAAGTGCTTTCACGCCCATTTTTGGATCACGATAGTTAGTATCAGAGCCTAGGTTCATAGGTCTCACGTGTATACAAGCTGATCTAAGTAGAGTCTCAAAGATCGATATGGAGACATCTGTACTTATCCTTGAGAGGCTATAGAGATTGTTAGGAAACTTTCCTTTATTTATTCTCTCTTATCGTGCGTGGTTATGTTCATTGGTACTAAGTTATGCATGTGTTCTTTTGACAAATGGCAAGGACTAGAGCTATGTTTCTGGTGGTAGAGGTGAGGCAAATCTTAAGGTAGGCCTCGAGGCCCTAGTTAGGGGTAGGGGTAGAGCTCGAGCCAGAGGTTATGCTCGTAGAGCAGCACCAACGAGAGGTTGTGTTAGGGAGGTCTCTTTAGAACCTAGAGCTGACAATAGGGGGAACTAGTTTCCTTCAGAGCACATAGCCTCCCCTTTATTGCAGGATACCTTACTGAGGGTGTTGAATAAACTTGAGAATTTTGCCTCGAGCAGTAATACGAGAGGCACTCCAGGCAGTTCTCAAACCTGAGGAGGAGCTTAGACCCTAGATCAACATCATGTTCTACTGGTCCATAATCCTGTAGAGCATCGACCAATAGGTACCAGAGTTGAGATTGATCCTGCACCAGCTATTGAGGTTCGGGTTGCACCTTTGGCTTCATTAACTAAGAGTGACCGACGCTGCTATGAGATGTCTAGAAAGATGAACCCACCTTAATTTCAGGGTGGAAAGACAGAGGATGCTAATGAGTTTCTAAGTACTTGTAGGCAGCTGCTGGATACTATTGGCTTAGCTGAGTCACAAGGGGTTCGATATGTTACTCTTCAGCTTCATGGGCTAGCCAGAGAATGATGGAGGACATATTCAGGATCTTTGCCTCTAGGATCTCCCACATTGTCTTGCGAGATGTTCTTTGGTGCTTTTTATGATAGATTTGTCCCTTGGAGTGTGAGGGAGGAGAGTTGGTTGAGATTTAAGAAGCTGAGTCATAATGGTTTATCAGTCACCGAGTATGAGACCTGTTTTTGTCAGCTATCCGGATATACTACAACCATTATTCCAAAAGAGACAAAGAAAGTTCGTAGGTTTGTGAGAGGATTGGCCTATTCTATTCGGCAGACTGTGTTTAGAGTATTGAGAGATGGGGCCTCTTTCCAGCCTATTGTATGTGTTGCTAAGGAGGCAGATTTGATGGAGAGAGAAGAGTTTGGGGACCCTAAGAGGGCTCATGCATCCAATCAGTTTTTTGGTTCCTTATGTAGAGGTAGAGGGTTCTATAGAGGGGGTGGCTCATCCCAGTATCGAGGACCATTCATCCTTCATTACCGACTCCTAAGAGTGGTTAGACATATCGTGGGTCTATAGGGTGAGACAACTATGGTAATTCGTCAGGATCTGCATGTTAGTTCTAGAGTTAGAGGTTTTGTTATGGTTGTGGAGATCCTGATCACTTGATATCACAGTGTCCCTTATCAAGAGGGATAAGGTGGGCCCCATCCTAGATCTGTAGTTCAAACTAGGGCGAGATAGAGCTTAGACAAATAGAGGTGGCTGCATTCCAGGTAGAGGAGCGAGTGGTTCCATAGTCCCACAGAGTGGGGTTCGAGGCATTCCTTAGACATGTAGTGGTAGGGGACTACATTGCTATGCATTTCTAGAGAGGCCCGAGGTAGAGGCTTTTGATGTAGTCATCACAAGTATTATCTAGGTTTGTCAGCAATTTGTACCTGTATTGTCGATCCTGGATCTAACTACTCCGTTGTGTCATCCTACTTTTCACCTGGACTCGATTTTCTATGTGATCGTATGCCTGTACCCATTCATGCTTCTGCACCATTAGGTGAACCTTTAGTGGTGGATCGAGTGTATCAATCCTATCTTTTTCCTTTGTCTAGGTATGATAATTCGGTAGATATGATTATTCTAGAGATGGTAGATTTTGATGTTATCTTAGGGATGGATTGGCTTTCCCCGCAACATGTTATTTTTGATTTTTATGCAAAAAAAAGTGACCTTAGCCATGCCGGGGGTACCAAAAATTGAGTGGAAGGGTGATAGTGGTTCTTATCCAAGAAAAGTCATTTCAGTTGTATGTCTTATTTGGCTTTTATTCGGGATACTAATTTTGATCCATCTTCTATGGAGTCTATTCCAGTGGTTTAAGAGTTTGTCGATGTGTTTCCTACTGACCTTCTAGGTGTTCTTCTTGATAGAGATATTGACTTTTACATTGACCTAGAGCCGATCACAAAGCCCATTGCCATCCCTCCATATCGAATGGCTCCAGCTAAGTTGTAGGAATTAAAGGAGAAATGTCAAGGTTTACTGAGCAAAGGGTTTACTCATCCTAGTATGTCACCTCAGGGTTCCCTAGCTTTGTTTGTGAAAAAGAAAGATGGGTCCATGACGATGTGTATTGATTATAGGTAGTTGAACAAAGTGACTATCAAGAACAAGTATCCTCTATCTCATATTGATGACTTGTTTGATCAGCTTCAGAGAGCAACTTTGTTCTCTAAGATTAACTTGAGGTCTAGTTATCATAACTAAGGATTAGAGTATCAGAAATCCCTAAAATAGCTTTTCAAACTCGTTATGGCCACTATGAGTTTGTGGTGATGTCTGTTGGGTTGACTGATGCCCCTGCAACATTCGTAGAGCTGATGAACAGGGTGTTTCATCCGTACTTGGACTCTTTTGTGATAGTATTCATTGATGACATCTTGATATATTCCAAAACTGAGGCTGATCATGTTCATCACTTGAGGCTAGTACTACAGAGGTTGAGCGAGGAAAGGTTATATCCAAAATTGTCCAAGTGTGAGTTTTGGATGGATTTGATAGTATTCTTAGGGCATGTGGTGACCAATAAGGGGACTAGAGTTAATCCGGCTAAGGTAGAAGCAGTTAAAGGGTGGACAAGGCCTACTTCAGCTATTGAGATATGCAATTTTATGGGATTAGCTAGGTACTATCGATGGTTTATTTAGGGGTTTTCTTCCATTGCAACCCCATTGACCAGGTTGACTCGTAAGAATATAGCCTTCCACTGGTCTGATGAGCATAAGGCGAGTTTCCAAAAGCTCATGTATTTGTTGACTTCGGCTCGTATTATGACATAGCTGAGACAGGTGTGGACTTTACAGTATATTGTGATGCGTCAGGAGTGGGTTTAGGTGGTGTGTTGATGCAAAGGGGTAAAGTGACACCTATGCTTCTAGACAATTGAAGGTTCATGAGAAGAATTATCCTATTCATGATTTAGAGCTAGCGAATGTGGTTTTTGTTCTTATGTATGGCCTCATTACTTATATGGTATACATTATGAGATCTTCACTGATCATAGAATCCTTCAGTATGTATTCAGTCAAAGAGATATAAACTTGAGGCAATGCAGGTGGATGGAGTTGCTAAAGCACTATGATTTAAGAATCCTATATCATTCAGGGAAGGCGAATATTGTGGTTGACGCCTTGAGTAGAAATACTTCTAGCTTAGGGAGTCTAGCCATCATTCGAGTAGAGGAGCGACCTTTGGCCAGGGATGTTTAGCATCTAGCTAATGGCCTAGTCGGGTAGCAGCTTTTTAATAAGGGCAGTGCACTTGCTTTCCTTGAGGCTCATTCTTTCTTGATGGACCAGATTCGAGAGCATCAGTTTGAGGATGAGAAGTTATGCCTCATTAAAGACGAAGTGATCAAAAGAGAGTCTAAGGAAGTAGTTCTTGATCCTTATGGTATCTTAAGGATTAGGGGTCGAGTCTATGTGCCTAAGGTAGGTGACTTAATTATATTAATTCTTGAGGAGGCTCATTGTACTCGTTATTCCACTTATCTAGGAGCATCAACAATATATCATGAGTTGAGTCAGCACTATTGGTTGTGTAGTATGTAGAAATATATTTCACAGTTTCTGGCTAAGTGTTTGACTTGTCAGTAGGTTAAGTGTGAGCACCAGCGGCCTGGAGATGAATTCCAGAGGATGCCCATTCCTACATAGAAGTAGGAGCGAATCACTATGGATTTTATGGTCGGTTTGCCCACTACTGTGGGTGGTTATTACTCTATTTGGGTTGTCGTGGATTGATTGACTAAGTCTACCCATTTCATTTAGGTCAATATCAAGTATATCACAGAGAAGTTAGTTAAGTTTAACATCAGTCAGATAGTTAGATTGCATGGTGTGCCCGTTTCTATCATTTCTGATCGGGGTTCACTCTTCACTTCATATTTTCGGAGGGCCTTGTAGCATTGTGTAGGTACTGAACTGGATATGAGCTCACCCTTTCACCCTCAGACAGATGGACAGTTTACGCAGACTATTTAGGTGTTGGATGACATGTTTTGAGCATGTGTGATTGATTCTAGTACATGTTAGGACCAACACTTATCCTTAGCAGAGTTCGCCTACAATAATAGTTATCACTCCAGTATTCAGATGACTCTATTCTAGGCATTGTATAGATAATGGCGTAGATCTCTGATTGGTTGGATTGATTCTGCTAAGATAGACTCATTAGATGTAAACTTTCTAAGAGATATTACAGAGCAGGTCCGTATGATTCAAGTTGGTTGTTGTCTGCTCAGAGTTGACAAAAGAGTTATGCATATAGGAGGGTTCGAGCCCTGGAGTTTATGGTAAATAATCATGTTTGGCTTAGAGTATCACCTATGAATGGTGTGATTTTGTTTGAGAAGAAGAGAAATCTTAGCCCTTGATTTATTGGCCCATTTCATATTTTGGAGAGAGTTGGAGAAGTGGCCTATAGGGTGGCATTGCCACCAAGCTTATCATTTGTACATCCTGTGTTCCACGACTCTATGCTCTAGAAGTATGTGCCCAATGAGTCTCATATACTCTTATTTAATTCATGGAATTGAGTCCAGACTTATCATTTGAAGAAGAGCCTATAGCTATATTGGATAAAAGGGTCCAAAAACTCCGAAATAAAGAGATTGCTTCTGTGATGGTGCAATGGAAGAACTGTTCAATTAGGGAGGCGACTTGGGAGATGGAGTCTAACATGCGTGCTAAATATCCATATTTCTTTTAGGCTTCAGGTACTTTCTTCTACCTTATGTTTGAGGAGACAAACATGATTCTTAGTGGTTGATAAATAATGTAATGACCCATTCGATCATCTTGAGAATTTGTCCTTTTGCTTTCCTATAATATCCCACTCATAAATTTTAAATAGCTATTTTGAGCTATTCAATAGCTATGATTATTTAAGTTATGGGTAAATTGAGACAATTAGTTTAATTGGGGGACTAAATTGATAACTTATAAAATATCCTATATCACTTAGTATATATAGTAAAATTATTTATTAGGGTTTAATTCTTTTAATTCAATTTGAAAAATAAAAGAGACAAACATAGAAGAAGAAGAAAGATCGAGAAAAAACCTGGAAACCAAAGGCGATGACAACCAATGATTTCTCTCTCCATTTTGATCGAATTTGAGAGACTCAAAAGACTAAATTATATATTTTTCCAAGGATAACACCATGGGTGTTTTAGAAATTGATTTTGGTGTGTAGTTTGAGGTAGAATTCATGATCTTGCTGCTGCATTTTCAATATATTTAGAAAACATTTTGCTACGATTTCTTCCTCATATTATCTCTGTTATTGAATTGGTTTTCACCATTGTATTACTTATCACTTGGGGAACATTTTCATGTATAAAGTTCCAGATTCTGACAGTATATTTTTGGCGATGAAAGTTTTAGACCGTTTTAACCTTTTCACCCAAATTAATTGATTTTAGTTTCGTTAGATTCATTATATAATTATGATGCTATATTTAAATAGATTTTCATGAATTGGAGTGTCATAGAAAGGGAAAAGGTTCAGAATTGATGCCATTTGAGACTTTATATAAGGCAAGTGAATTTCTTAACCTTTGTTAAGTATATAGAATTTTGTGCTTCTTGTGTAAGGTATTGAGAATTATTTGAGGTATTGAGCTAGTATTGATGTTGTACCAAACTATGTTGTTGTTAACTATGCATTGTATTAAATGAGTCATTTTCTCATTATTGTGTAAACATGCCTATTTGCATTGACTTTTGTGACAAGTATTCTATGGACTGAAAAAGAATGATAATTAAAGAGGATATACCATATTCAAGGGATGTGTCACATGCCACGATGAATGCTATGATTCAAGAGTCGTGTCACACACCGCGATGGATACTATGATTTGCGGGACGTATTGCACGTCATGACAAATACTATGATTCGAGGGTCGTGTCACAAGCTACGACAGATGCATGGACTAGAAGTGCCCCATGGGTCCCAGACTGTGAGACAGCGGGTCTGTATCACTAGGTCAGACATGCATCACGTTACTTGATATTGCATTGCATTTTATTGCATCTAATTATCATTTATAAAAGTGTGACTGCTTTTGTGAAACTTGTGATAGATACGCTTGATCCTTGTGTTGTTGATATATAATAGTTTGTGTGGTTATTAAGCTATATGTTGTGTATATTGTGAACTGTTATGCTAGACTGATTTTATGCCGATTGTAGTTATGGAGATTTGGTTGGAGTGTTGGGGATAACTGTATTCTATATTACTTAATTTTGTGTTTACTTGTTCACTTGCTGAGTACCGTGTGTTTGGTACTCACCCTTGCTACAACAATTTTGTAGGTTGTGAGCCCGGTTTGTCATGATGGACTCTACTTTTTTGTCTGAGGCTTCCTGTAGAGATTGTGAGCACTAGTTGTTTGCCATCCCAACTGACTTCTTACTCATATTTCTGACTTTATTCTATTCTACAGACAATATCATATGATACTTGTATTTTCTTTCGAATATATTATAATACATTAGAAGCATGTGAACGTGACAACCAAGTTTTGGGGGAGTTTCATTCGATTGACTTATCATCCACAATTGAACTTCCATTTTTTTATTATACTTTGGCATTTTAACATTATAGTTGGGTTGTATGATGATTTGTCTTGGTGGGATAAGACGAATGTCGTCATGCCCATTTTGGGGTTAATGTAGTTGCCACTATGAGAGATAGAGTTCAGCAGTATGTGCATAGATCGGATATGTATCTGGTCAGAGACTGTACTATTGCTTCCTTGAACAAAGATATGGATATATAGAGAATACAATCTTTTGCACAGAAATTGGAGAATTAGAGGCAAAAGAGAAGGACAAAAGAGTTAAAAGGGCAAAGTCTAAGAGGGCTAGGTCTACAGGGCGATTTACACCACCCCAAGGTGAACTCAAGCCTTGGTTTCTCTAATAGACCACCTAGGCCATCATCCTCCTATTTTGAAGCCAATGCTCCACCACAACTTCAGGGGTCTAGGAGAAATCAGTTTGGTCTAAGAAGTGAAGGGCAAGGTGCCTAGACAACAAAATATTCAGCAGGCTAGCAAATGACTCCTAGGCAACCTTGTAACCAGTGTAGAAGAAGTCATTCAGGTATATGTCATGTTGGGACAGACTCTTGTTACTAGTGTGTGGTACACCGGGCAATATGATAAAAGATTGTCCAAGGAGGCATATGGGTGATATAGCATAATCTACTGGATCGACTATTGCTCATCATTGTCAGTTCCTCCATTAGGCAAGGGTCAACAAGCACCTATATGGTAGAGCTGTTAGAGGAACATCTAGCGCTAGTGGAGTCCAGAATCACACTTATGCTTTGGGGAGTCGGCAAAATCTGGAAGTTTTACCTAATGTGGTCACAGGTATATTGTCCATATTTTCACATGATGTATATGCATTAATTGACCCTGGTTCTGTACTATCATACATTACTCTACTAGTTGCTAGGAAGCTTAAAAGAACATCCAAATTATTGAACAAGCCATATTAAGTGTCAACACCAACCAGTGAATATATTATGGCTAAAAGGATTTATTATGACTGTGTAGTAATTGTTTCTAATCATGACACATTAGCTGACCTTATTGCTCTAGAAATGGTGGAATTTAATATTTAATGGGTATGGATTGGTTATCTTCTTGTTATGCCACAATAGATTGTCGAACGAAGAGAGTGTACTTCCACTTTCCAAATGAGGCAGTTCTTGAATGGGAAGGCAACGTTAGGGCGCCAAAGGGGAAGTTTATCTCTTATTTTAAGGCCAGAAAGATGATATCTAAGGGTTATATATGTCATTTAGTTAGGGTGAGGTATATGGAGGCAGAATCACCAGCTTTTGAATCGGTTCCAGTAGTGAATGAATTTGTTGATGTGTTCTCTGAAGAACTTCTAGGCTTACCTCTAGATCAAGAAGTAGATTTTAGTGTTGGCTTACTTCTAGGAATTCACATATTTCCATCCCTCTATGTAGAATGGCCCCGGCAGAATTGCGTGAATTAAAAGAGCAGTTAAAAGGCTTATTGGAAAAGGGTTTTGTAAGACCTAGTATGTACCCTTAGGGTTCGCCAGTGTTATTTGTATGAAAAAAGGATGGCACATTGAGACTGTGTATTGACTATCGACAATTGATGCTTTTCAAAAATTGATTTGAGATGAGGATATCACCGAGTAAGGGCGAAGGAGGAAGATATATCTAAGACTACTTTCAAAACAAGCTATGGTCATTGTTAATTTTTTTTATGTCAGTTTGGCTAACGAATGCACCAACAGTTTTTATGGATCTAATGAATAGGGTATTTAAGCCATTCTTGGATGCATTCGTCATAGTATTTATAGATGATATTTTAGTATATTCAAGATTAGAATAGGACCATGCAACTCACTTATGACATGTGTTAAAGGTTTTTTATGATTGACAGGTGTATGCCAAATTTTCTAAATGTGAATTTTGGCTAAAATTAGTGACATTCTTGGGTCATATTGTATACAATGAGCGAATAAGGGTTTATTTAGAAAAGATAGAGGCTTTGAAAGATTGGCCAAGACCAGCAACACCCATAGAAATTCGAAGCTTCCTAGGGTTAGCAATGGAACGATGCATGTGAAAGAAGCTTCCAGGAGCTGAAAGATAAGCTAACTTTTGTGACTATACTAGTACATCAAGAAGGCACCGAGGGGTATGCAGTGTATTGCAATGCTTCAGCAGTTAGCTTAGGGTGTGTACTAACACAGCATGGTAGGATAATTGTTTATATGTGTAGACAACTATGACCATATGAGAAAAACTACTCAACTCATGATCTTGAGCTAGCAACAGTTGTATTTTCTATGAAAATATGTCGCTACTACTTGTATGGGGTTCAAGTTGACATATACACTGACCAGAAGAGTTTGCAATGTATGTTTAAGCAGAAAGACCTAAATTTAATACAGTGGAGATGGCTAGAGGTAATAAAGGATTACGACGTTTATAGACTATACTATCCGAGGAAGGCAAATGTGGTAGATGATTCTCTGAGTCATAAGGTAATTATGAATACTAGTAACCAGGCCATGGTATGTCAAGAAGTGGCTAAGGATCTATGTCAACTAGCTAGTTTTGAAGTTCACCATATTAAGACTTCGAAAAAAGAGGTTATTGTGCATAATGTTGCGGAGTCTTCATTGGTAATGGATGTAAACGAAAAATAATTTGAGGATCTTGTCTTACAATGACTTAAAGACAAGGTGAGCCAAGGTATGATAAAGGGCTTTGACCTTACACAAAATGGAGTACTTTATTGAAAAAATAGATTATATGTGCCTGATATTAATTGACTAAGGAAAAAGATAATGAAAGAATCCCATCATTCCCGATATTCCATCCATCCATGATCAACTAAGATGTACCATGACCTAAAGGGAACGTTTTGGTGGGGGGGCATGAAAAAGGACCTTTCATAATTTATGGCTCAATGTCCAAATTGCTAGCAAGTAAAAATAGAACACCAAAAGTCAGGAGGTTATATGGAATGTATAGACCTTCCAACATGGAAGTGGGATATGATCAATATAGATTATATTACCTGGTTGCCTCGCTAATTTCAAAAGTTTGACTATATATTGGTAATAGTTGACAGACTCACAAAGACATCACACTTCTTGCCAGTTAAGAGTGATTATACAGCCTTAAGGTGATGTTTGGGACCAAGACATATCATACTAAGACCTTACACGATCTGTGTGATGCCATACAAACCGTGTGGTGGACTGTATGGTAAAATTGGGCTTAAGACTCCACCATTTTGAGCCTAAGGCAAGTGGTAGTGCCAAGTATATGGTCTGTATGGAGTCGTACAGTCCGTATGCCCTTCCATATGGTTTTTAAAGAGAAAATTTTCTAAGTATTGGATCATTATCTAAGAACTTCATCATGGAGAAATTTTTCTAAGTGGAGTGGGATGGAAGAGGCACACGGACCATATGGCTTGGTGCGGTGCGATCCATACCACCCTCCTTATGGATACCTACGTTGAATTTTTCTTTTAACTATGGTATTATCATTTTGGGCCTTCGTCAAAATAATTTTTATAAATGTTGGATCACGGACCATGTATACAGCCAGTATAACCTATCATGGACCGTATGGGTCCTTTTTGAGAGGTAACTTCAATTTTTTGAACTAGTTTCATTAATGGCATTTTCGTAATCACAGTTTATCCTAACGGTCTTCTGTGACTTCTTATGCTACCTAAAGACTTTCAAATGACCTATACTTTATTCCTTCATTCAAATTATTTCCTTACACTTAGTATTGCATTGAACTCTCCATAAGAACTCTCTCAGAGGCTCTTGTGAAGACAAAGCTTGGGAATCAAGGGAAAACTCATTTCTTCACCAAATTTCTTCTTGAATCTTTTTCATTAGTTAAAGTATGTGGGATTGATCTTTGGTCCGTTGCAACCAAG
>JAOTQJ010094396.1:0-11860 GCA_025642045.1 Solanum sejunctum
TGAGAGACCCTCCACACTAGGATCCTTGTTGTCGTTGAAGCGCCCTTTTTGTCTCAGGAGCCGGTTTGGGTAGCCTCCTATGTTTCTATATTTTGTAAATGTATTGACAAATATGTATCGTGTAGTACTTTTGCCTAGAGGTCTGTGGATACTTGTGGATTACGGGTGTGTTGTATGATTTTAGATACTGGACCAGGCGGCGAGACCGCATTATGTACTTATATGAGTGTCATGCTTATTAGGCGGCAGGACCGCAGCGGTGACCTTGTCGGCTCGCTTTTATATTTATATATATATATGAATATGTTTCTGTTTGTTCTGGGAGCTGCTGCAGGTGCGGTTAGTCAATAAAACAGAGGAAACTTTGGCGAAATTTTGATAGAATTTCGGACTAGGTTATAAAGGAATTTGGTTTAGTATGTGTTTGCGTGCCCCTATCGGGCACTGGTCACGACCCCAGGGTGGGGTCTGACATTCGATAAGGTGCTAAATAGAGTACTTTGACATATTTCAAAAATGAGAAGAACTTAGTTTCTGCTGTTCTCTTGATCGAGAATGGATTTAAATATATTCTTGTTTCAAACAAAGTTGTAATTAACAAAAAAGAGATGTATGTAGGAAAAAGCTACCTTACTGAGAGTCTTTTCAAACTAAATGTAATTGTTATTAAAAGTAATAAAGTTCAGTCTTCTTTTTTCTTACTCGAGTCAAATAATCTATGGCATTCACCTTTAGGATATGTAAATTATAACACCTGGCCAAACATGAGTAATTTGAATCTATTGCAAAAGTTTAAAAATGAACAGTCAAAATGTCAACTATGTGTGGAATCTAAGTATGTTAAGCATCCTTATAAGTCAGTTGAAAGGAATTCAAATCCCTTAGCTTGAACTTAATTCACACAGATATTTGTGACGTGAAGTTAATATCATCTCGCGGTGAAAAAAATATTTCATAATATTTATTGATGACTGTACACGATATTGCCATATTTATTTACTTAGTAGCAAAGATGAGACAATTGAAGCATTCAAACTATACAAAGTGAAGTTGAAACACAACTGAACAAAAAGATTAAAATAATAAGGAGTGATAGGGATGACAAATATAAATCTACTTTTGAGAAAATATGTTTAAAATATGGCATTATTCATCAAACAACAACCCTTTACTCACCACAATCCAATGAAATTGCAAAAAAGAAGAATAGAACTCTTAAAAAGATGATGATGCCATATTAATTAATTCCGGTTCATTCCCTAACTTATGGGGGATGCTATCCATACGACTAGTTGAATACTAAATCGACCTATAGTAAAACACAATCTTTCCATATGAAGTCTGAAAAGGGAGAAAGCCTAACCTTGAATACTTGAAAGTGTGGGGGTGTTTAGCTATGGTCCATCCTAAACCTAAAAAGACAAAAACAAGACCCAAGATGATTGATTGTGTGTTCATAGGATATGATGCTATGAATAGTAAAGCATATCGATTTATGGTGCATAGATCAGAAAATCCTTATATTCATATTAATACGATAATTGAGTCAGATAATACTAAAGTTTTTAAAATACTATATCCATATAAGAAAGAATATGAATCATCTAATGAAGGAACTAAATGACTTCGAGAAGAAACAAAGGAGAGTGATCATAATGAGGAAAATCCAAGGGTTAGCAAATCTCAAAGGACTTCTACTTCTTTTGGACAAGATTTTGTAACATTTTTGTTAGAAAATGAGTCTCGAATCTTCAAAAAAGTTATGACTTCTTTAGAAGTACAATATTGAAAAGAGGTAGTCGATAGTGAGATTGAATCTATAATAAATAATCACACATAGGAATTGATTGATCTTCCTCCTGGAAATAAACTTCTAAGGTATAAATGGATTTTCAAAAGAAAAATGAAAGCTGATGGTATTACTGACAAATATAAAGTAAGGATTGTTATTAAAGAATTTAGATAATGTGAAGGTATTAACTACTTTGATACATACTCATCGGTAACTAAAATTACATCAATTCGAACATTAATAGCATTAGTTGCAGTGTACGATCTAAAAATTCATCAAATCAATGTCAAAATAGCCTTTTTAGATGGGGATTTGGAGGAAAAAATCTATATGGAACAACTAAAAGGGTTCATAGTTCCTGGAAATGTAAAGAAGATGTGTAGACTTTTTAAGTCATTGTATGGACTAACACAGGCACTCAAATAATGTCATGTAAAATTTGACTAGACAATCTTATCAAATGGTTTCAAAATTAATGACTTTGACAAATGTGTTGACATTAAGAATACTCCAAATAAAATTGTCATTACTTGCATATATGTGGATGATATGTTGATAATAAGTAATAACATTGCTAACATAAATGCTACTAAGTGTATGCTTGTAAGTAAGTTTGATATGAAAGATGTAGGAGTTGCTGACTTGATATTAGGAATTAAGATTCACAAAACTCCTCACGGTCTAGAATTGTCTCAATCTTATTATATCAGAATGGTACTAGAAAAATTCAAGTACTTAAACTACAAAAGTGTAAAAATCTCAATTAATCTGAACCTTGATCTGGCTATGAATAAAGGTGAAAGTCAGTCTCAATTGGATTATGCCAGAGCGTTGGAAAGTTTGATGTACGTCATGAACTGTATGTGACCAGAAATAGCTTATTCTCTAAGTAAATTGAGTCGGTACATGAGTAATCCCAACCAAAATCATTGGATGGCAATGAAACAAGTTTTGGGGTATTTAGAACACACTCAAAACTTTGCTTTGCATTATGGCAAGTATCCAGCAGTTTTTTGAAGGATATAATGATGCAAACTAGATTACTGGGTCCATTGAAACTAAGTCCACAAGTAAATATGACTTTACTATTGATGAAGGAGCAATATCATAGACATCATCCAAACAAACATGTATAGTTCGATCTGTAATGGAGGTTGAGTTCATAGCCCCAGACAAGGCTGGTGAAGAAGCTAAATGGATTCAGAATTTCTTAGAAGATACTTCATTTTAGTCCAAACCAATGGCTCTTATATGCATACATTGTGATAGTTAAGCAATAATATGAAGAGCTGAGAGCGTTATGTATAACGGTAAGTCTAGTCACACACGTCGAAGACACAATACTGTTAGATAACTACTCTCTAGTGGAATTATCATAATTGACTATGAAAAATTAAAGATAATATGTCAGATCCACTTACAAATGGCCTAACTAGAGAAGGAGTTGAGAGATCATCAAAGAGAATGGGACTATGGCCAAAGACAAATTATCATGGCAGTAACTCTACCAAGAAGACTATAGATCCCAAGATTTAGGTTCAAGGAGATCAAACAAAGTCATTAATGATGGTTCAACATTGTAAAAACTATGATTAGGTCCATTCTCATGATGAGACAATATTCAGTAACAAAGATAAGACAATATGACCTTTTAATGATCTCTAAGTTAGATACATGATATATCAAATAGTGTATCAATGAGATAACATATCTAGAAATCACTTATGAAGTGTGAAGTGTAAGCCACTTCAAGGAGAATCTAATGAGGTGAATTCTCTATGCACTTATCAATCAGGTAATGTTCATGGTTGAAACGAACAAAACAATGAGAATCAAAACCAGTTAAAAGGTTAATTGTGTGACTTATATTGTCTAGGTGTATAACAAAGATCGATAGTTCAACGATATTCATCTATCAATTGACCAAGTATACCTAATATATGTTCACTATGAAAAGTTCTAAGGAAAACCAACTTATCTTGATGCAATTAATTCTTATTTATGGATTACACATATTTTTCATGCATATAATTTTAAATAATGGGCATTCCTCATTCACGTGAGGGATTGTTGGGTTTATAGTTAGTGAGAATTAGGAAATGAAAATTGAATGAATAAGGAAAATGTGAGGTAATCAAGCAAAGTGAAATGAAGAGTCATTTTGTCATCCATCAATAAAATAGAGAAAAATTATTGTCCTTATATTAAAAAATACTTCCTCTAACTCTTAAAGAATCAAGTAAAGAGGATCCCCTCAAGCAGTTTTTGTCATCGTCGTCGCTCGACTCGGCTCAGCTTTGACTATGGCTATGGCTACGACAAGTAATGTGATTGATTGATAATTTTTTTGGACAATTTATTTAACCAATCCCAAAATTTTTCCTTTTCAGTATTAATGAATTATTTAATTCATAAATTATTTATTGATTTAATTAATTTACAGATTATTTACTAATAAAATTAATACGCAAAGTTAGTTTAATCGATTTTAAAATTTCACACGCAATTGCTCTTTTAGAATAGACATGTTCATTCCTAAAAGACATCATACCTGTTCTGAATAGGTACATTCGCACCTAACACTGACTATAAATAGAGGCCATTGCTGTATTTTCTAAATACAAAAATTTCTCTTCTTCTGCATATATTTTCTTACAAAATAAAGATTGAGTATGTGTGAATCCATTGCTGGTTCTTTGAGTTTGCTGAAAATTATCAAAATTTGAGGTATCGCTATTTTGTAATTGTATATCTGTTTTATCCTAGGAGGAAGTAATCCACAAACTTCGAGTACACTGAGAGGATTAAATTCCTTAAGGATACAGAGTAAATTTTATGGACTCAAATTATTAAACGTTATTTTCTTTAGATTCCGTTATTTCTACATTGTTATTAAATTACAGAACAAACAGTTACTTTCTTTTTGTTTCAAAAATCTTATAATTATTTTTTATATCTATTACAGAACCATATGTCTTTGAAAATTCAAGATATTCTGATCAATTGATTTCATATCGTTAGAAACCACAACATTTTTTTCTCATAAAGGTCATAAATGTGTTGGCTTTCAATTTTTGTCTGCTTCCCTTGTAAGAAAAAATCCAATTAGTGGAAAGTAGACCTGAACTCCAGTTTGAATCCAATAGCCTATTAGATTTGTCTTCTTCCTTTGATTATGTATACTTTAAAAAAAAAAATCAAATCAACTACTTGTCGTAGCATGGCAAAAATTTTGTTCTTCAACGATGCTTTAATTTTCTACTTTTTTTGTCAATGCTTTTATTGGTCAACTGACTAAAAGTTTACTGTTCTAGAATTTCTTCCGATTCATATTAAATAAATTATTAAAAAATTTTAATTTTTTTAAAGTTTAAAAAAATTAATAAGATTTTTTTTATTTAAAGGAAGATTTAGGAGTTTTCCATCTTTAAAAATACTTATTTTATAACTTCTTTTCATATATTTTAAAAAATAAATATTATAAATATAATTAAATAATTATTAAAAGAAAATGGTAAGAAGACGATTTTATCTAAAACATAGTTTTTGAATGAAAGACAAAAAGTTCAAACAATATTTCTAACGTTTTTTTATACTTTTAAATATAGTATAGATAGATATAGATATAGATAGATAAATATAAATAGATAAGTATTGAATTATATGTATTTTTTTTAAAAATTAAGTATTATTATAGAAATTTAAACTTTTCACATTGGAGAAGATAATTAATAGAAATTTGATAAACGTAGATTAATATATCTCAAAAAAAGTTAAACAAATTGGCTACAATAAAATTCATAAAAAAGAATAATTAAAATTTAAGATTTTAATTCAAATTTACTTTAGGCCGTTAAATATTTAAGTCGCTTCAAATGTGAACTACATAGATTTTTCTAATGATAATTTTCTCCCCTGTGATGATGCCGAAAAATACTACATCTATTCTCTCCTATAAAAAATTAATCCCCATGTCATTATTTGATTATTTATTATTGCTTATATAAGTACTCTAAATAAAATATTAAAACAATAAAATAATTACAAGTAATGACAGATCTTATTAATTAATACCAATTTAACTAATTTCGAATTTAATTAAATTAATTGAAGAAGAGATAAAGAAAGTTGATTTTACTTCTTTCCAAAAAGATAATGAAAATTGTTTTTTCCAATTAAACACTTCAATTTGGTTGAAAATATATTTCAAAGATTTGTATTCTCTTTTCAAATTCCATCATCTTCTTCTTCCTCTTCTTTGATTTATGGGAATAATAAATTTTAATTTTATTATTAAGCCTTGATCTTTTTTTTTTTTTTGTTCATATTCCTTCCTCTTCCTCCTCTTTATTTTTATTATTTGAAAATGCTAGTGTTGCAATTTGTTGCAATTCTTGGTGTTGAGCAAGAAGCCGACTCAAAGTATATTTTCTTAGACTTTTTTTTTTGAGATAATAATTTCTACATTTTTTCCAGCACTTTTCTCATTTTTTTTCTTCAACGATTGTAGACTCTATAGCTACGCGTTTGCTCAACTTATCACGTCGTGCCTCTTTCAATGCAAGAATTTGATCCAAAATTTCAACATCGAAGATATGGTGCACTTCTATGGGAGTACACAACATTAAAACTTACTAATGGTGCAATCGAGGTCACTGGAACGATTACAAGCAAATTTGGAGATCCAAGCAATTCGAAAGAGTGGTTTTCGGATACACGAAAATATCAACCACCAAAATCCAAGTCAAGACTTAACAAGCAGTTTGTTAACTTTCTTTTGGTGGGTTTCTTGGGCTCGAACTTTGGTCACTATTTTTATTATGTTTCCTGGGTTGGAGCATGATGGCCTCCACTATCTTGATTCTAACTTTGATCCTTTCTTGGTCAGATATTTTAGTTTATATGTTCTTGACTTAGCTGTAAAAATGGGGACTTTGACTAAAAAGAAGAAAAAGCATGCTGATGTAATTTGTTAAATTCAATTTTTTGTCCACAGACTTGCTTTTCGGTAATAGTTTGGTTCAAGTTGTAGAGGCTTCAATTTCAAGATAGTTGAGTTAAACTATATCAACCTGTTATATTTGCTCTGGTATATTCGTATCTTTTTATTCATGTTGTAGAGAACTGATCACATTAAAAGCAAACATATTGAATTTTTTCAGTATACTATTGGTATTATTCATAGTATGTCAAAGTCCCTATCAATATATCAGTTAAACATCAAATATATACATACAAATATCTTTGCATGTATTTTTTTATGTATATTATTGGTTTCAATTTTACATGAAAAAAATACTGATTTCTTTCTAGTATATAACTGGTTTTACCAAGTGTATATAAGTCCTTAACAATATATCAATTAAATGTCTATTACATATCAAGTTCCCAACATTAAATCAAATACATGTTACTTAAATACCAAAATGTATATCTACTATTTAAACAACAAACATACTGAATTTTTAAAGTATTTTTCTTGGTTTCATTTCAAGGTATGTCATGTTTCTATCAATATATCAATTGTATATTACACCAAATACATACACATAAGTATCTTTTTCCATGCATTATTCAAGTATGTTAGTGTTTTCATTTAGAGTATGTCAAGTTCTTACCAATATATCAATTATATATCACTCAAATATCCAAATTATGTATATAATATCTTTTGGGTGTTTTTTTTTCAAGATTTTAATTTGATTTTATTCTAGGCTAGGTCAGGTTCTTATATATTATTTAAAAATCATAGATACCAATATAATATATGTTATTCAGGAGTATGTCAAATCCTTTACTAATATAGCAATTAAACGCAAAAATATATCAAGCTCCCACTATTAAATAAAAATTAGGTCACTTAAAGACAAAAAAGGTATATGCACCATTATTGATTTCAGTATCTTTTTAAATTTTTTAGGTCAATTCTTAAGTAAATTATTGATCTTAATTCAGGTATGTTAAGTCATTATTAATATGCCAATTATATATCATTTAAATACTCAAATATTTGCTAATTATATATCACTTAAACGCCCAAAAATATATACCAAATATATTTAGGTGTAGTTTTTAAGATCATTATTGGGTTTATTAAGGGATATATCAGGTTTTTACCAATAGGCCAAGTATATATTATTTAAAAATTAAATATACTGATTTTTTTCAAGTATATTATTTATTTTATTAAGGGTTTATCAAGTCCTTACAAAATTTTCAATTACATATCAATTAAATATAAATATATATTAATTTTTCACCATTAAATCAAATATAGATCACTTAAATACGAAAAATATATATCCATAAATATCTTTAGCTGTATTTCTTTTTGACACTACAAAATTTGTATATAGATTTTGCATAGTACTATAAATCAAAATATAGTCCTCGCCATGTAAACTCTTATGCTTAATAACAACCATAGCATGCCTACATGAGATTTCGTCCTTCTGAAAACAACTGCAACCTAAGAAACATACAAAATACAAAAAATATGTCAATTATATACACATATAACACTATAATTTTTTTTTAAAAATCATAAATAAACCATATTTTCATCACAAAAAATGGAACAAAAATTGACATATAACATAGAACAAAAATTTACTAACCTGAAGAATCCTATTTGCTATCATGTTGAATTAAAATAGAACAAAAAAATGATTCCATGATATTTCAAAAAAAAATAAAATAAAATCAGATCACTAAAATTTCGAAAACTAAAATCAACGCATCAACGAAAATCCATTCAAAAATGGAAGATTTGGTACAGATTCAAATCTAGAAGATTTTACATTTTATGAAGGAAACAAAAATAATGTAATTAATGTAAATGCTATAGCCAAAAACAAAAAGATATGTAACGCAAATTATGCTACAATCAAAAAATAGAAAATTGTGTTACAATTAATATGATCAGTTAATAGCTGTCATTATTTAGGTGTAAATTTATTTTATTTTTATTTTAGATTTTATATTTTTTTCTTATTTATTAGTTTATGATAATTTTATATTGTTATGACTTAAAAATTAGATTCTATTGTCATCATTTACTAACCTACTTCTAGTTTGTTATTTATTAAATTTTCTCACACAAATTATTCTTTCAACTCTCAGAGGTTGGCCTGGTGATAATAGACTTGAGGCTTGGGGTTTGCTCCCTCTCAAGTTCTCAAGATCAAAAACCATTGGATGGCCAATAGTCCATTCTTCTTTATTTCCTTTACTTTATATAAATGAGTCGCACCAATTTATAAATAAATAAGGAAAACAATTTGTACTGTATAGAAGTTAAGGAGACCTACCATTTCTGTTCTATTAATAATCTACTTCAATCCAATACGTTTTCTTTTTAAAATTACTACCACACTATGATCACAATAATGAAAGTTGAAGAAGAACAAATCAACCTTGAAAATAATAGCTTAAATTCTTCTTTAACAACTTCTTCTTGCTCCTCCTCTAATGAAATCGAGCAGCACAAAGATTCCGATAGAGTATGAATGCGAGAAAAGATAAAAAAGAGTTCAAGAATTCAAGACGAGGAAGAAAGATATTCAGGAAGATGACAAGCATCCAACCTATAGAAGAGCCATGGGGGAAAATGGGTATCAGAAAGAAATCAACAATATGGCTAGGAACTTATTAAATGGCTGCTCGAGCTCATGATGTTGCAGCTTTAGCTATCAAAGGTCATTCGGCTTATCTTATTTAGCCAATCAATTCCCACGCCCAGCTTCTAATTCCCCCAAGGACATTCAAACTGCGGCTGCGAAAGCCGCTACCACCACATTTCCCGAAGAAAGATGCTGTGAAGCAGAGTCGAGCCACATCATATCGAGCTGCATCGTTCATCTTCATCAACGGATTTGTCTTTGGAAAATAATCAAGAATTCATAAATTCTCCATCCACCGATAAAGATGATAAGTTTTTCAATGTACCAGATCTTTCCATCAATAAAGTGGATCAAATTGACAGTTATTCCACTTGAAACCTTGTTGGAGTCAATGGTGCATTTTGGCTCGATGTTCAGTGCACTAAGATCCAGCTATATGCATCTGATAAAGGGCAAGATGAGAAGAGTGTAAGAGAGAACTTTTGTGCAACAAATTAAAAAAATCAAAATTATGCAAGTTTCATCATACGAAATTAAAGAAAAAATGTGTAAACTCATGTTCATATTACCATTATTTTGGGTTTGTTTTAGTTTTAATTTTATTTAGTTTTTTATTGGTACAGAAATATAGTATATCAATTACCTAACTAAAAAGAAAATTATTACTCCAATATTGTTAGATGTTTCGTCGATCATCTAAACTGTCCAAACAGACAACTTTTACGATTACAAGTACTTTGTTACTTTACTATTTCATACGATTACAAGTAAATTTTGAGATTTTTTCATTGTTCAAAGTTCAAGATAAATATTTGTCATATTTGTTCTTATTTTCTAGGAGATAACAAAAGACAATAGTAGAAAATATGATTTAAATTATGTCCTTATAAGTGTACATTGCCTTACAACTTGAGTTAATATGGAATAGAGGGAGTATAAAACCAAACAAAAATAGAAGAATTTCATAGTTTGTTTTAGTGCTTAAGATGAATTGATTGAATGCAGTTTCTTTCATTCTTTTTGGAAAGATTTGTGGGTAATTTCATGTTTAAGATTAGGAATGAGGATCGAATGATTGAGAAAAAATTTATGTGTGTCATGACGTACCACAACATTTACTGGTTAAGATGAAAATCAAGAAATCTGTACATTATTTGTATTTGGGATTCCAACTTAATTATATATAATAACAATTACTCATGTACATGACGGAATGAGGCAAAAAATATAGCTGAAGAAATTCAGTAGGGCACGAAACAAAACTAATGCAAGAGCGCATGCTTACACAAGTGAAAATGTGAAATATGCTATCTATCTATCTATCTATAGATAGATAGATAGTGATAAAAGTCGTTAAGCAGTGGATTTTTAAAGGCTATCTGCTACTAATATTGAATATTGCTAAGATATCTGCTCCAGAATTTGCCAACCAATACAGATCGAGTTGCAATGTGCTTTATAAATGCACTACAAAGATGATATGTATGGGATATAAATTATCTAGTGGAAGAAAAACTATTGGACTCCAAATATTTTGAAGTATTGAGAACAATCGGACAATTTTGCTTGTTAGCTTCTAGTCTTATTTGGAGTCAGACTCTACTTAGTTGTCAATAGGTTATGTAAATTCATCTTCGGACATAGTAATTGTTGTTTTGATGAAATTTATAATATAAATTATGAACTTGTAATTACTCCATCATGCTATGAATGATCATATTATGCTTCATGTGTTTTTCTGAGTAATTGGAAAGAGCAACATACTAAAATATGCAAATATATAACCACTATCTGGATGATGATTGAGTCGAGTCTGATGTGAGCTTACATATAAGCAATTTATGTGGGATAGGGTATCATATTGTATACATACCTAGAATCCCCATCAGATCATGAGTGAGATTAAGACACCTTATTATGTGTATATAAATGAGAATAAGTTATGAGGTTCCGCAGTGATGTGCACCTGCAAGGCTAAAATAGTTACGAACTCTGTTTATCTTGTTGCATTATGACACGTGTGTTGAATTATCTTGTTGTATTGAATTATATTATTACATTAAGTGTATTGAATTACCTTGTTGTGTTATGACAAGAGTACTGAATTGACTTATTGCGTTTTGACGAACGTGTGATGATTTATATTGATGAATTTTTTTATATTAAGATGGTCTTGTTCAGTGCGTATTGATTGTGCATAATAGTTAAGGTCTAACTCTTGCAAATCAAATCCTCTTACAAATGTTAAGCGTGGTTAAACCACCATATACATGATAAGAAATTTGTGATGAATGCGCTAACACTTTAACTGGTGCAAATGCCTATCTATGTGTTTTATAACAGTGAGTATATATTTGTTACTCTCTCTATCTCATATTAACTGAATTTATAAGGTAATACATACATATTAAGAAAAATATTTAAAGACAAAATTTACACCCTACTT